>JABUQX010075207.1:0-36807 GCA_015478945.1 Trachelipus rathkii | reverse complement strand
TTCTTGTTCTTTTTCACCAAAATACTCTCCATTTTCTTCACCGCACTTTCACCTCTCATTCTTCCACTGATTCCCATGATGCTTAATACATTGCACCCTCTTCGATTTCCTCGGACAAATCATTTTCACATCTCATCACCCGTTCTACAGTACAACTCCTTCTCTACCCGGCATTCATATCTCCATACTTTCCTATCATAGCTTCTTTTTACTCGATTACCCAATGTGAATGTACGCCACTTAAACACTGTAAATGAAGTTCACCCACTTTTGCACCACTTACACCCTCACTCTTATACAAAACTGGTCTCTCTCCACCATAATGCACATCTAAACAACTATCTTAAAAAACTTATCTCCACTCAACAACCAATACCTCTTGCACCGGGAGCACACCTACGTTACACATAGCCTTTAAACTCCTTCATAAATATTTCACCTTTCCTTAATCCCTATTTCTGCTCAGGTTCTTACACACCTCTTCATAACTTCCCTTCGCAATGCTTTTCCATTACTCTCAGCACTCTCGAGACCACTTTATCCGTAGCCTAAATCCTGTTAACCCATCAACACCACTTTCGAAATAGACTCACTCCCCCACCTCCCTGACTTTCTTTCCCTTCATCATCCTTAGGCAAATATTCCGGGTCTATCACTACCTTTTCACTCTTCATACTCTCACTCCCAGGCATCCTCGATTAAATCAGCAATCTCATTCCTTTCACCGGCACATACTCAACCACATAGTCAAAATCACTCAAAATCTTCAAAGTCCTTGCATAAGCCGTACATTCATACTATCCTCATTCTCTGCAAATACACCAAGGGTTGTTGATCCGTTCGCACAATGAACTTAATTCCATACAAAAACGGACGTAAACGACTTCAAACAAAACCTCAAAGCAGCCACCTCTCTTTCAATCGTGGATAATTTTGCTCTGTCAAACTAAACGCTTTCGAAACATACGCAATCACTCGTTTTCTTTCTCTAACCTCATCATATCACTCTGTTTTGCATCAATTACATACCCCCTCAACAATACCCACTTTGCATCGCGTTTATAAACTTCCAAAGGCTTTTGCATTTTTCACTATTTAATCCGGATAAGCCAGTCTTCAACTATGTCTCATGCGCTACTTCAGCTATATTCAAACTTTCAAACGCTTTCATTCATTCTATCATTCCATTTCACGATCGTACTCTTCTTTTCCCAGTCCATTCAGTCAAAGTGTTCATCACTTCGACCGAACCATATCTTCATAAATTCCTTCCAACTCTACTCCAACCAAAAAAATCCTCTCAACTCTCTTAAACATTTCTCGGCTTCGGGTAAACTGTCGAACTTTTTCGATAAACTTTTCAGCCTTTTCACATCTGTTGCACTTACCTTATGTCCCAAGAATTCAACCTCACCGCAAACCACTCACACTTTGCGACTTTCACTTTTATACCTATCTTTCCTCTAACATTTTTCCAACACATCATTCCGTAAACTTTAAAATTGCTCAGAGAAAATTTCATTCATCACTAATATTATGTTCTAGAAACACCATCACATTTCTTACTGGGAAATCATTCAAACCACATTCATCGCTCTGGAAATGCTGCAGAGCATTTCGCTAACCAAAGCTTCAAATTCTTAAATCTGGTAATGCCGTTCCTTTGCAGTGAAATGGTCAGAACTCCTACTTCCTCTCCACTGGCATTCTTATATATCCCACGCACCCAGATCCATTTTCGTAAAAACTTTCATTCCATACATACTATTACACACATTCTGACACTACACACATAGGAACCTATCTTTTACCGTCTTTTCATTCACCTTTACGATAATCAATACACAACCTCAAACGTCCATCAGGTTTTCGCACAACAGGCACAATCGGACTATTCCAAGGACTCACACTCTATTCTAACACACCTATTCGCTTCTAATCTCTTCTACACTGCCTCTTCAATCTCATTCTGCCAACGGGCGTAGGTAATTAGTGTCGCGAGGTCGTTTTTGAATAAATGGGTGTGTGGCCCTCCACTAACCCACTATGGAACGCCGCAATTTGTCATTCCAAAATCTTTCATCGCCCTGGCTTCAGCGCTTTGCCTCCTTTCCCATAACTTCGTAAAACCTTTTGTCTGCCTCACTTCATTGTCAAACCTTCAGTAAATCTTTACTTTATTCAACCATTTCATCATACACCCAATCCTTTTTCTTCTCAATATCACCAGCAAAAACATCACATTCTCTCTCGAAATCTCTAATACAAAAACAGAATACAAACTACCAAACACATACCAACCCTTTTATACCTTCTCACTCTCTTTCTTTTTTCCACAGTCAGTGTCACCTTCTGATACGATACCTAGGGATATTCAGTCTATTTTTCTATACCATTCATAATACACTGTGCCAACCTCGTTCCACCTTTATTACCTCGCATCATTATACCATCCACCATTGAAACATAGCTATCTGGTTTCTTCTCCACACCCACATCCGTATTCCAACTTCTACTTCCACACTTACTACTTCGTATCTTCTTCTCATAAACCTATCTTCTAAAGCAAAACACTTCCACGCCTTTAACAAATTTCACATCTACATTCCCAACCATTCACATACATCTGACAATTCCCATCCTTATTCACCTTTTTCTCTATCATCCGATCCGGTTATGTACTTCAGCCTAGCATGAAAAAAAAAAGTCACCACTATAATTCTTTACATCATACTTTTCATTCCAATTATCAATCACATAAAACTCACTCTCTCCATGCCTTATTACCTCCTATTCTAACGCTCTCTCTAAATTTACTTTCCACCGGATCGGTACCAACACATTACTAATTCTTCTAATTCACCCTTCATATCGCCATATATGATCTTCCCTATAGTCTATCTATATTATTTATCTTCCTTTTTATACACAACACTAACCATACACCCTGTATCAATCAAAGCACGAACCTCAATACCTCCACTATATTATACCTTAATACTTCATACATTCATTCACAGGACACCAACAGAAAACACTATCGACTATCTTACATCCCCTATCTGTGTTACAATCCTATATTCTCACCTGAGGCCTCCACCAGCTGCAACCCTCCAGCAACCCGTTCTTTCGAATTGTTACCTCACTATACCTGTATTTTGTACGTGTTCACGCTTACCCTACACCACATTTACATTCCTATTCAGTCCAACAGCCTGACCACTAACCGGTCGTATGAACCGACCCTAACACCTGCATCCAAGATTACCTACGCACAGGATTAACCTGATCCTACCCCTCTTCTGTGTTGCTCTTACACTTCCTATCCACATACCAGCCACATTGCTACCTATTTTCCCTACATGTCGTAAAGTAATTTTCTAGGGTGACCTACACTCCTAGAAAAAATTGCCCTCTCAATACCACAGTTCCCACTATTACCGTTGTCTCGTCTTTTTTTTTTCTTACTCCCTTTCTTCTTTTAACACCCAATGATCCACACCTCCTCATCTCCTACACCCAGTTCTTTGCGGGTCCGTACAATTCATGGCCAAATGACCAACTTGCCCACAGCTAAAACAAGCACCAGATGCCATTTACATTCCGAAATCATATGACCCATCTTCCCTACAAACGTGAATCATCGTGCACATCCCTTCACATTCCTATTCGCACTCACATTTTGGTTTCCACGACCTCTAATCCCTTGACCTGATTATACCTTTGCCTTGTGTTTATAACCATCATCCCGTCTCATATTCACATTTCCACTCATTCTCTTTGACGGACCAGCATTTCAATAATAACCCACTTTCCTCCTGCATCACCTTTGTCTTTCATCACCTCCAGAATATCCACCGTAAAAAATCTTTGCCAAAAACTTCACCATTACATTTCTATAGGGTTGCCTCAGGCGTCTCTATAAGATCTATACTGTTTAATGGCTGGTGAGGGACAGTCATTTGCCGCATACCTTTCCCTACCACTATACACCTCACGTCGTTCATTCTCCTCTCGCTCTCCTTCAAATTCCCTATTTTCTACAATTTCCAGAACATCTTCCCAAGTTAATCGCTCTCCCGCCCATCTCATTTTCTCTTTCCTACGCAAATTTATATACTCCGCCACCGTCGGTTGGACAGTATCCTAAATTTTCTTTTAACAATCTTTTCTACAATGAATATCCAAGACACTATTAATCGCCTAGTGTTTCCAGTCTCTCGGTGGCATACATTAGCAAATTTTTTTTTCCTTTCATTGTTTTTTTTTTTTTTTCTTTTTTTTTTCTCCAAGAGAGTGGGGGAAATTCGAAACAACTTTCTTTATCTTTTCACTCCCACCTTTCACTCTTCATCAACCTGGTTTTCTCCATATCCTCTTTTTCTACTACTTCATACTCTTTTGGTTCTCCCACAACTTTGTCAGCCTATAAAATCCAACAATTCGTCCCTCAAAAAATTCGCCTAACTCTTTCACCCAAAATACCTATGTCTATCAAACTTCTCCCTTTGACTAATAAACCTCATATTCCCTCTAAAAAACTCATCAATCCTCCTTTGTACTCCATACACGTAATACTTTATTTATTTTGGGATATCCCTAATATAAACACACTCTTTTTCACTTTACGACTGTCAGACTCAGAACTAGATCCCGTCTCATTTCCCTCAAACACATTCATTCTAAATTAATTTTGTTCCGTAAAAACTTTTTTTTTTTTTAACCTTTTAATTATAAAATGGAGGTCTATTACTCTTATTTCATTTTCATTCTCTTCATGATCTCTCTGTCTTCGAAGTCGTTTTCTTCTTTTTATCCTTTTTCTCTTTCTCTTCCATTCTTTGTTATTTTTATCATCACCTTATTTACATCCTTCTCTCCATCCCACCCCCTCTTTTTCCTCTAGTCACATTCACTAACTCTATCATTCCTGGTTCATTCACTTTTTCTCATCTTTTGTTTTCACTCTCTCGTCCTTTCTTCCACTCTTCCCACCCTTTTTCTTTTTACGTTCTACCTTTGGAGTAGAGTCACTCCTTTGTTGGGTTCCATTCATTCCGTTTCCTCCAATCCCATCAGCAAACCTGTTGGTTCATAATTTATTTTCTCTTTTAGTTGGGCCATTTTCGCCTCCATTCTCTCTTCCATTCGCCTTTCCATGTCCTCCATCCCCTTTTGCATTTCTTGCATTTTCTCTATCAACTCTTCATTCTCCTTCTCTTCTTGCGTAAAGCCTCCTTATACCTTTCAATAACTCCACCCGTTAACTCCTCGATTAGGTAGCCATGTTTACTATTACACTTTACAACTATCTTACATACGTATATCTATCTTACTATTACTTTATAACTACTTAGCCTTTTCTAGACACTACGTCCCCACCTATCCTCTCGAGACAGTCCCCACGTTGGCGCGCACAAATATGTAGCGGATTTTACTGTAATTATAAAAACCGAACTACATAGTTTTGTAAAGATTATGTATAGTCTGCCTTCCAGTACAGATAAAGGGGACATATAACAAAAAAAAACCATACATTTAATATTTATTGAGAAATAATATATAAAAATATATCCAAAGTCTTCAAAATATATTTTTTAAATTTCAGTATCCCACTACCCAGCTTTATAAAATACTAAACCCGAAAACGTACTAGATCCATAATTACTACCTCTATAACAAAACACCGCGTTCTATAGGTAACCACTACCAATTACTTAAATATAACCTATACTTTATACCCTTATACAGTATTTACCAAACCTACACCACACACCACATAGAAATTACAGACATATATAAATGAAATAAAATAAATAATAAAAAATATTTATATAAATTATTTAATATATGAGAAATGTTCAATTTTAATTAATTTGTTTTTAATTTCCAAATGTTTTCTTGTTTAAAGTTCTGTTCTAATTTTACCATATATGGTACCACTTTGTGTTTAGGTTTGTTCACGTTTTAACGCCACTACTTACGGTACCGACACTATTAATTAAGGTTTGTTTTTATTTCAAATATTCAAATAGTTTTCTAATTTCAATAAAGGTTCCTTTTCAAATTGTTTTTCCTCAATCTTTGTCTTTGTAATTTGTTCATTATTTTATTTATTTTTACTACGTTATTTTGTTTAATTTTCTGGTTTTGTCCCGTTAGGTTTTAAAACTCTTTAGAATTTCTTCGCTGTTTTACTTTAATTACATATTTTTCCTGTTTGGTTTTCCAGTTGATTTTTATTTCATGAAGTCTACTTTTTAAATTTTTCACTTTCGAATTTCTTAGGTGCCCTGCACCGTTGACGTAATCGGTACCTACGTACCAGAAAATTTCCTCCTCATACAAAAATAGTCTCGGAAAACGGAATCTAGCCACAGGAAACAACGAAGATAAGAACCAGTCCACAAAAAAAACTGGAACGAAAAAAAATTAACAAATCCTAACATGTCAAACAGAAAATAATAAGGTAAAGAATAAGTGAAGAAATCTTATCATCCTATCATGAATTCAAGTATTAAATAAGTTATTAAAATCATAAATGAATCCGTAAGTAAATTACTATAAAATCGGAATCAATCTTTAACGTTTCAACAATTTAACATTAACATTAACATTCAGGACTCTAAAATAATCAATCATTTAATTTAAAATGCAAAAATTCAGAATTTCAACTATTTAAATTAAAATTTATAAGAAAAATTAATACAAACAAAAATAATAATTAGTGAGTGGCTACCTGGCCAATGGTGTTGACCAGTTTTTGTTTCCCTTTTCCTAATTCCAAATAGCAAGAACCGTAACCTTGTCAATGTCACACCAATACTGGAATCCTATAAAAAACAAAATCAACTACGTTAAGTAAGATACCCATAAAATAAATAAGAATTATTGACCAATAAAGTACAACAAACCATAATTACTCTTACCAAAGAACCTCAAAGAAGGAATCTACATCCACCAAAAATTGAAAAAGAATTCCACAAATACACATCCAGATACCACAATGAAAACCATCAACTGTCGTCACCGTGAAAAATCAGAAAGGATTCAACTAATACTGCAATAAAAAACAATCTTCTACTAATAATTGCAATATAAAGAAAATAATAACCACCATTTTAATCATAAAACTAAAAACGAAATAATCACCCTATACTCTTCCAGAAGATAAATGGAAGTCGCATCCGCGAATGAAAAAAAAGGTTCCCTGGAACCACTAAATGTCAATACCCTAATAATAAATCAATCACAGTCCACTTTCCCTATACTATCCTTTAATAATTTTATAATGAATATAGATCATAGATCAATCGTAAATCAAACGAAATTTTAACTGAAAAAAAACATATTTTACTTTTACTCTAATTTAAATAAAAATTAAATAATTTAATTATCATTTAATTATTAATTTTTCCTCATTTTATCAAACACTGCATGTCCTAGAACTCTCCGTGTTCCTTGACGTTCCATCTTTTGCTCTGCTCACAAAATCTCATCTTTCCTTCTTCCATGCTGTACCTAAAAAAACAAAACATAATATATAAAATTTATGAGCTAAAGCAAAAAAAAACCTTTGATAAAGTAATAATGGACAAAAGAAGTTTGTATTGTACTACTTGTTTTATAATTTTTAAAACATCATTTTTTAAAATTATCTATAAATTATAATTTGGCAATTTTAAATATAAAAAACAAAAAATAAACATTTGTTTAAAAAAAAACTGTTGTTTTTTTTAAAAATAAAAAAAAACAAATCTAAAAAAATACCGTTTTTTTCACAACCCTTAGCCATGACCTATTTATCATTGTGAATATTTGTTTTGTGTCTGTGGTCGAATCTGCAGAGTAGTTGAGAGGATGGTAGGATTGATTTGTTCAGGGTGTGTTTAAAGGAGGGGCTTGAAAGTTTATGTAGATAAGATAAGAGTAAGGTTTTATGGTTGTGAGTGAGGACTAGGGTTCTGTTGAAGTTTTTTAGATATGGAGCAGCTTTGGAAACAAGTATCTGATGTTTAAATATTTAGGGTATATTGTGGATTGTTAATATGGAACGGATGATGTCAGTGTGTCGTTTTAGGATAAGTTGTGAGAATTAATAGTGCAGTATAGTGGCTGTTGTGAATTAAATCGTTTGGTGAATGTAAAGGACTAAGAGTTTTGAGTGCGCTAGGTCTTACTATGAGGGTATGTGTTACCTGTTTTACTTGTAATATAGTATGTGATTTATGGTCTGGAATAAATATTAGATCTAAAGTTTCAATTGTGATTCAGAGGACAATCTCTTAGGCTCATTTGCTAGTGTATGATGAAGAAATTGATAAAATGAGAAATTTGCTATATCAGAGAGTTGTGTCGTGTGAAGAAAGGGGTGTTAAATGCATAGAGAATAATATGAAATAGTATGTGTAGTAAGGTTTGGTCAGTGGAAAGATGAATGATGTCGGTTGGTTAAGCGGATGTTAGTGGTCTAGTTGGTTGTTAGGGAATCGACCGGTTGGGAGACGTAGAAAAAGTGGATGAGTCATTTAGTAAACGAATATCTGAAGGACAGAAATGTGAGTTTGCAGAGGCTAGAAGAAAGGTGCCTATTATAGATTGTAATGGCGGTGGTTTGTGAGGGGGTATGCGGTTGTTGTGCCCACTGGCAAGGGATTGAACCTCTTACAAACTTGACGATTACCATTTGAGGGTCCGTCGCGTCCCTGTTTGAAGCTCTAGGGGATTTCTGTCTGCGTACGAGTGGCTTCTTATTAAACACAGTATTTTGTCATATTCTTCTGCTTTTCTTTCCCGATGCATGTAACCGCACCTTACCCCCCAGTCATATATATATATATATATATATATATTATTATAATATAATATAATATCATTATTATTTTATTCTATATAAATATTATATATATTTATAATTATAATATATATTATATATATTTATATTTATATATTATTATTTTTATTATTATATTTATATAGTATATATATTATATATATATAATATATAGATATATATATAATTTTTATATATATTTATATATTAAGAACGCCTCTTGGCGCAGAGGTTGAGTCGCCGACTCTCTTCATACTGCTATGAGATACTCGTGGTTCAAATCCTCGGCGTAGCACAGTTGGGGTCTCTTATCTTACTGCGGCTCTAAGAATTTAAAACTCCTATTGCGAAAACATGTTGGTGGCGCTAGTTTGGGATAGCCGGCCTTAAAGTTCGGTTTCCTGTGGTCCCCCCGTGTTTTTTAAAACTCCTCCCTTCTTTCCATCCGGATCCCCTCTTTCTTCCTCCTCCCCTCTCTTATATAGAATAAATAACTTAAAGGAGTTTATATAATATTTTATATTATAGTATATTATTATATTTGCACATATAATACATTAAGATTTATTATCATGTATCTATTTAAGATATATTATATCGTGTAAAGCTTATGCATAATATTTATTTAGAATGTAGATATTTATGCATAATATTATATTATATTTTATTATATATATATATTTAATTGGCGTGTTAACTGAAAATTATTCAAATTTTTTTCTACCAAATTTCCATTTTATTGTTTCCAACAAGACCGTCATTAGCGATTACTGTTCTTTATTGTGAAACGAGAAAAAGGCCTCAAATGTGAAAAGCGACTTTCAAAAGATCTACCTCAAAAGTTATACACATGTGTATAAAAGGAATTAACAAAAATTAAATGTGTAAAACCTCTGTTGAAGTATTTTATGTTTTAAAAAAATATCAAGGCATAAATGTTACCTTCATAGATTGTATGATTTGCATTAAAAATAAAGTTGAACATCATATAGCACGGAATCATAATTGATAACGTGAATGTTTAATCTTTGTTAACTCACATTGCTATTTATAATTCTTTAAATGTTCTGAGTTTTGGGGTACTATTGAGTGTAATTATTAAAAGGGAAGCTATAAGATTACTACATGCTTAAGCATGAAAATTATTTAAATTTATTTAAATGTTTATGTAGTGTGGCTATGAGTGTAATCGTAATTGAAGCTATAAGTATTACACATGCTTACTTGCATCTTAAGTGTAAAATTATTTTAAATGTTCGGGAGTGGTATGAGTGTGTAATTCGTTAAAGATTATAGCTTAAGATTACACATGCTTTCCGATCAAAATGAAAATTATTTAAATGTGTCTCCTGACTGTGGCTATAAGTGTAATTTGAAAGGAAACTTAAAATCACACATGGCTTACGGCATTCAAAAAATAACTTATTATTAAATGTTCTGGAGTGTGGGCTATTGAGTCTGTTTATATTCTCAGAAAGGACACTTAAAACGGCACATAGGCTCACGCATCAAAATATAAAATTATTTAAATGTTCTGAGTGTGGCTATGTGAGTGTATATCACAGAGGAGCTTAAAACAAATATGCTATCTTGACAGAATATAAAATTTATTTTTTATTATGTTCTGATTACTCTTTATTGTTAAAGAGTTGAGGACAGTGTTAACTAAGTACACATGCTTACCATCTAAAAATATAAATTATTTTTTAAATGTATCTGAGTTTTTGTGACTTGATGTGTAAATTAAAAGGTAATACTTAAAATAAGACATATGCTTTACGCATCAAAATATAAAATTATTTAAATGTTCTCACTGTAGTTATGAAAGTAATCGGAAGGGAGATTTAAAAAAACACTTGTTAATACATGAAAATGCAAAATTATTTAAATGTTCTGTGAGTAGCTATGAATTTAATCGGAAAGATAGCTTAAAATCACATATTCTTAAGCATGAAACTATAAAATTATTTAAATGTTCTCACTGCAAATATGAAAGTAATTGGAAGAGAAATTTAAAAAGACACTTGTTAACACATTGAAATATCCCCATCCGTGCATCTGCCTCTCCCCGAAATCCTCTTCCGTCTCTCATTACTAGTCCCCCAAGCAATGAATGTTTGATTTCTCGTACGTCAAATAGATTCGCTTACGCTGTTGGGCTGGTTTAAAACAAGACCAGTTCCGACTGGGTCGGGTCGGCGTCGCGGGCGAGGAATCCGAACAGCTCTGCGTGACCGGGTGGTGATGAGCGGAATAAGAGTTGGGGTGACGCATCATGAATGGCGAGTTGTCCCTGCCTTGGGGGGAATCCATGTGGACTCTGCGGGAAATATGGGGTGCTATTCTACGCATTTCGGGCCCAGGCTCAGGGGTGCTGGGGGTAAATAGAAAATCCTTCATCCTTAGGTCTAAGGTTTAGACCCGGATCAGGGACAAATACCTCCCAAGGAGAGAAATTAAAAAAAAAATTTAAATATTCTCACTGCAAATTTAAAAGTAATCTGAAATGCAGTTTTAAAAGGCACTTGTTAATACATGAAAATACAAAATTATTTAAATGTTCTGAATGCAGCTATAAATGTAACTGGAAAGGAAGCTTCAACAGGGTTAAGTTTCACTAAGATCCAGACCCAACTTCCACTAGAGGAGGTTCCCAATTGAGATATACGTCCTTTAGAACATACACATTGACACCAATATTACAGTATTAAGTACATGTTTACTAACTAGGCACCGCACCGGCGCCGATACCTACAATGACTCATTTGCTCCGTCATATGAGACTTCTTATTCCGTCCTTCATGTTCATCTATTACGCATTTCATGTTTTTCAATTGGGGCCTTCAGGATCCGGATTCTAATTCTTCCATTCTCTTCTAGCTACAATTTTCAGCCTTCTACGAGCATTTCCAAGTTATGGTTCTCAGCCCCATCACACATTGAGCGTAGCGGCGTGAAAACGTAAGTCAGTAAGTTTGAAAGGGATAGCTCAACTAGAAACCCCATAAATTGAAGGGGAAACGAATAAAGACGAGTAGCCCCTCAGATCGAACCAGCGTACCATGACAAAAGCCATATAGTCCGTTCTCCTTTCCCAAAAAAGTACTTTAAAAAAAGAAAGAGCAAGAGCTATGTTGATTCAAGGAAGCGTCATGGACAGAGAAAAACTGGAAAAATACCAGATACTAGGCTCTTAAGTATAGCCACCAATATTAGAAATGGGAAAACTGCTATAACAGAAGGGTGCAAATTGAGGAAGAAGTGGAAGAGTCAAAAACAGGCCATCCTAAACTATAATAAAGAGAGAAACAAAGAAGGAAAAAAAGAAAGCCACACTCTCGACAAACGAAGACCTAAGAAACATAAAATAACAAGCAAGAGAAATAATGGAAAAAAACTCCAACTGACACCAGAAACCATTCAGAAAATACAAAATAGAGGAGCATTGTACTAGGGAAATAGGAAAATAAGAGAAGAGAAAAAAACAAAGAACAAAAAACCAGGAAGATGAAAAGGAGAGAAACGAAGCAGAAGTATATTTTACTCATAACACACTGCCTCCGAGAGATATTAAGGACAACAGAGAGGAGACAGGGATAGTTGAAGCATGGATGACTAAAAAACCGGCTAATGAACTCATGGAATCAGAAAATATGAGTGAAGAAAGCGAAAGTGATGAAGGAACATAGGAACCTATGAATATTGAACAAAATAACAATGAGGAAACGAAGAGACCCAATTCACAAGAGAAAAACTTGATGGAATTCTACAGAAAATAGCTCATTACAGAGAAATAGGTCTGATAGGGGGAAGTGACAAAAGACTCTGAATAAATAAAATAAATAATTATTTTGAAATGAATAATCAGATTGGAATAGTTAACAGAGTCCTACCAAGAATATTACCAATTGATTGTGATATTTCAGAACTTAACAGATTATATTATGCATAGGAAGAGCCATAGCAGATCACATGGGAGTTGGAATGATGACAGAGGGAAGAGGAACAGGAAAAAAGAGAACCAAGCCTTAGAAATTTAGACTAGAGAAAGAAATACTAAAGTTAAGAAAGGAAATTTTCATCTTTGTCATTTCAGAAAAATCAATTAAGATCTGAAACAGCAATAAGACAAGTACGAAATATAGAGAAAGAGTAATACAAGGCAATAAATTAGTTCATGCGATCACTAGAAGAAAATTTTTTTGCAGCAAAAAGTAAAAGGTTAAGAAGAGATGAACGAAACGAAAAAAAAAATCGAATGTTTAAGTAAGATCCTGGAAAATTGTACAGAAAACTGAGAAATGAAGAAATCAAGGTCACTGAGCCTCCAAGGAAAGAAGAGATTGAAAGATTCTTGAAAAACATCTATGATAATAAAAGACAACATAACAATGAACCGGATTGGAAGGAAAATAATGAATGATCCACAAATAAATAATATTAATGAATTGGAATTTGGAGAAATTAGTGAAAAAGAAGTAAAGGAAGTCCAAATAAAGCTTAATAATTGGGAAGCACTTTTACCTGATAAGTTCAGAATGTATTGTTAAAGAAGGTCATAGTACTAGGACAGTGTTTCCCATAGCTGGATAATAGAAGTGTTAAAAATCTACAAAATAAATTTAAAAAAATAGTAGATTTTGTAAAAGGAATGAGGCAATGGAGGGTTAATTTAAAACTTAAAATATGAAAAGAGATTGATTGAAGTGGAAAAAATCAGCGTTAAAAGGTATCTTCCTGGGGAATTCATTATCGCCACTGCTCTTCATCTTAGCAATTAACCCTTTAAGCAATCTAATAAATAAATTACGAAATGGATATAGAATAAACGCACATAGCGAGAAATCAAGCAAAATAATTTCACATCTGTTTTATATGGATGACTTAAAATTATATGCCCCAAACAGATAAGAGACAATCAAGCAGATGGAGGTAGTCAAGAAGTTTTCCGACGATATATGTATGGAGTTTGGTCTGGATATGTTTTCCCCCTCACATTCAGGAAAAGGAGAAAAACGTAGAATAAGAACATCACGATAGACGATACCACCATTAGGCAACTGCAGCAAGAAAATACTTATAAATATCTAGGAGTGGAGGAATCGAAGAAGGTGAAACATAAGTTGATGAAGGAAACTAGAAAGAGAATATTTAAAAAGAACCAAAGCGATATTAAAATCGGATTTGAGTGCAAGAAATAAAAATAGAAGCTATCAAGACATTAGCCATATCCATCATGCTATACAGTTGTGGAGTAATAGAGATTGTTTCTAGGAAGACGTTAATAAAATTAATATAAAAACAAGAAAAATGATAAATGCACACAAAAACGATTTATAAAGGACATTGGCTAGAATATATACAGAATGTATAAAACTTAGAGAAAAGGAGAACATCAGCGATAAAATTAGAGTGTGTGACCAGGGACAGAATCTGTTCTTCACATTTTAGCAGGATGTCAGACTTCTAAACAGACATCTATATACTGAAAGGCATAACACCATCTGCAGATTGATTCATTTCAAATTGTGCCAAAAGTAAAACATCAGGACAGAAGCGGCAAACTAATAGAAAAACAATCCCACGAAAATAGAAGAAAACGAGGTGATGCAGGTACTTTATGATTCCAATATCCCAATGGATGTAACAGTAACCCACAATAGGCCAGACATCATAGTCAAGGTTGAGAGAGGATGGTGAGAGCCGAAAGACGTGTTGAAGGGCATCTGCTCTCACACGCTCTTTATTTTATATAATTAAATATATTTGCATCAAAGTGAAACGCTATTATTAATATCGATATAAAAGATCTCTTGTAAAGATTCTTATTTAAGAAGCTGTATGGTTCATAAGTGATATAATAAAATATAAAAAAATAGAATGGTTGATTAAGACCTTCAGCAGGAGAAGTCATAAATTTTATTAGCATAAGATCAGGAAAACACATTCCAAAACTTATAATAATATAATTAGAATTAAATAATAATAAAAATATTATTTAAGCAGTTAATAACATGACGTTGATCATATAAAAAAAATGTATTTTAATTGCTGTGATCCAAATACAAAAGAGATATTAAAAAAAGAAATGAAAAATCTAACACTTTATATACCTTGACCTTTAATTATTAAATTGTATCGGGAGGTGATTGATTTAATCCAATGTCCTTTAATTAAAGAGATCATCTCGTTACATATTATATATAATATATATATATAATATATTATATATATATATATTATATATATATATATGATATATATATATATATATATATTATATTATTATATATATATATATATATTATTATATTAATATTTATAATAATGTAAATATATTCTATTTTTTCCTTTACTATTGATATTAATTAATTATTGAATGTTATTTATTTATTGATTTAAGCTGTAACAAAAAATATGCACAGCGATAGCCCAACGCTAACTAATTAATAATTTACGACTCGTAACGTTAGCTTTAAATGTATTCGCCGTCTTCCCCATTCGGTATCCGACCCACACTCATAAGAAAGAACCCCGGGTTCTGGCGGTATCTTAGGATAAGGTCCAGAAAATCTGTCTGGGAACATAACAACATGGATAGAATGAGCTATATAAAGTTTAAGGTGGTAGTAGATGAACAACACCTTTAACCTTCTAATCGAAAAAATACAGCAGTGGTTTTAACAGGTGAGAAGTGAAAGCCGTAGGAGGCGCTCCATTTGAAATGTTCTCAATGGCTAACTCGAGCAGGCCTCAAGAGAAGCTAACTTGGCTCCAGTCGCATACGAAGCCAGGTCGTCAACATGAAGGAAAAATTTAATGGTGTTTGGGATGCTTGTAACCACGTCATTGAAGCAAAGGGAGAATAATATAAAAGTGAAAACCCTGTCCTGCGGAACACCTTCATCAAGGGTGAAGTGGCGAGACAGAATTAAGGAGACAGCGGACTTGGATAGATCTATTAACACATAATGAGCTGAATGAAGAAAGGCAGCTGTCCGCGAGGATCGAGCGAATTTAGTTTTAGAAAGATTCTAGCTCTTCATGTTGTGTCGTAGCTTTTCAAGGTCAAAAAACACATCGAGCACCATCATGTCCCTTGAAAGGTATCTTCGGGTGTTATGGTCTATTCTCAGAAAGGGGTAAGTACTGCAGTGATAAGTACGAAAACCGAATTGAGAGTTAGAAAAAGCTTTGCGACTTTCAAGAATTGGAAGACACCATTTTCATTTCTTTGATTGTCGGGCTATTTTTTAATCTTTTCCGGGGTTGGGTATGGGAATCTCATAAGCTGTTTTTCACGCAGACGGAGGTGTTTTCAAACCAAATTCTGCTGTAAAGACCCAAAAGCGTAGTTGCAGATGGGTGAACGTGACGGAGCATTCACGTAAGAGATATCTTAGAAGCTCGCCAGTGTAGCTCCATATTCTGTCAATGTTAAAACACAATTGTAGGTATAGTCGTCACCCTTCTTGGGTGAAAGTTCGGTGGTGCAGCTTAATTTTTTTTTTATTATTTAGAAGGGTTGTTATAGCAAGAAGAGCTCAAATTGATGAAGAAACTAGTATTATACGTCAACGACAGCTGTTGGAGAGGAAGCTGAATCACCGATATCAAGGCCCAAGGCCGTAAAGAAGCACTGTAGACTGGAGCAGCGGAATATTTTTTTTTAACAATTTTCCATAGAGATTCTATTATTCTGCAACGACAAATTGCTAAGAAGGAAGGATAAAAATAAGATCTATGTCATAAGTTATATATTTTCTATAAGCATAAAACTAAGGGAGAGTGTTGCCCTGTCAATATTTTAGTGAAAATGGAAAATATATTATGTAATTTCAAAATATATTTACAACTTTATTTTTTTATTTCTTTTAAAAGTTAAATCACTTAAATCTAAATGATCTCATCAATTTTAATTAAAGCAAACAAACAAACAAAATTAAAAACTCACGTGAAAAAAATCAGTTGATTTAATTGGTGTCAACCCAGTTTTTTACTGATACCAATACCACAAAATTACCGATACCGAAACTAGACTCTGTCTCTAGTTTAAAGCACATAAATGTTCTTGCTAACTTAATACTTTCCCACCCAAAGCCTCACTCTTAATTAGCATATACTTGGTTTCAGACAGATTTGTTGCGCTTGTTTTGTAGCAAAATTTAAGTCATATTCTTTGCTTCCTAAGGTAGGCCTTTAAAAATTCGCAAAAAGTTACTAGGGTCCCAGAGTCAATAATTTTTTTGCTGGATCAACTCCACCATTTTAAAATTGAATGGCTACGGTTCCATCTTTATAAAATTATACTACGTCCGGACCCATTTATTGTATTGCAAAGAATTTTTTTTTGATCCAGCTTCGGATCCACTCAAAACAAAAAAGCTTTTAGCTTGGCAGAAACTCAAGGTATCAAAAAGGCTCCGAAATATGTTGGTTCATAAAGACAGCAATTGGCAGACTAACTGTTGATCATATATTAGTTATATTAATATACTATTAGTTATACTATTATACTATGGTTGAACACGATTGTGATACTACGCCGAAAGGCCTCTTAGCGGAAGAAAAATCAAACCGCTACTGAGTTTAGGACCGTGCGATAATCGAAATTATCAGAAAAATGAAAAGGGCTATTTGAATGATGCAAGTCAGTTGAATTAAATAAATATACTAAATTAATGATTTGATTCAATACTCAGTAACAGAAATTTACCATATATTTTCAAAATATATTTTAGAACTACAGTCTTTTTAGCGAGTAGTGAAAAAAAGAGGAGACAACAAAATTACGTCTTTATTTCTATTGACTTAAATTTTAAAGAAAATTTAAAAATGGAAATTGGAAAAAAATATAAATAATATATTTTTGAAAATTGTCCAATGAAATATGGATTATTATACATGTCTTGAGGTGCCGCAAGTACGAAAACATTTCATAAATTTGACTACTAAGGGCAGGAACCCTTCCTTATCTGCCAAGCGATATTTATGGAGGATAGACCTCTTCGTTTGGCTACGAAGGGCAGGGAACCATTTACTTTTCTGCCACACAATTTTCCTTTCCAAGAATAATGTAGGACGGTATGGATAATATTTCTGCAACCAACATCACCCATGCAGTCATTTTCTTTAAATGGCTAACAATAATAATAATAATAATAAATAATAATAATAATAAATAATAATAATAATAATAATAATAATAAAATAATTGTGAGAAGGCAACTTTCTTTTAAGGAGGAGTTTTTCCAATCCTTAGGATAATAAAAATATGTATATATATATTCATATACAAATTAACATTTATCAACTATATCATTATACACATACTTATTTCCCACCCCTCTCTTCTAGATATCCTTATCCCTTATATTCCAATGTGTTGGGGAGAAAGAATTGCCCACATCGTATGTCCTGCGTGTCGTAGAAGGCGACTTAAAGGACGGTGGTAGTTGGTTTGGGTGCGCATGCCACGGGTATTTGCTGGAACGTTGATGCTTGCTTCGGGGGCCGTGAATCGCCGCAAGCGGGAGCGCTTCTTATCTCGCGACTTCAACTGCCATCCTAGGAAGCGCATGGATACATGGAATGTCGAGGAAATAAATGTTGAGGAGAGAGGAGAGAGAGGTGATGCATTGCGATGTATTTAGAAAGGGCAAATTTGTTTGCTATCGCTGTGACGAAACAAAGATGAAAGGAAACGGTTGAAATAAGTGGTGTGGTGGTGTGAAATATGTATTTGCTGGTGTGGGAAAGAATAAAGAGAGAGAGGAGTTGCAATTCTGAATGAGTGACTTGTGGTATAAAGCTATGGTGATTTTGTAGTGTTTGTGTTAGTATAGGAATTCTAATGGTTAAATTTAAGTTTGAAAAGGCCAAGGTATGCGTGGTTGTGAATTTATGGTCCATCTGAGGTTATGTTGTTGAAGAAGTGCGATTTTCTGGGAGGAAAATCTGAAGATGGTTTGGATGGGTGAGTAAGGAGCTTCAGAAATGATTGTGTTGGGGTGAACTAAATATGGTTTTTTTTTGGATGTGTGAAACATCAAAAAAAAGGGATAGTATAAACAGGTGGCTTTGGGGGGAGGTTACAGAGTAGGAGGAGAGGAAAAATAAAAAATGGTTAGGAAGGTGATTGATCTCTATGAGGAGAGAGGTATTTGTGGAGTTAATACTTTCTCTTTATTTTAAACAACAAGGAGTATTCATAAAAGTATTACTAGAGTTGGTTAGGTTAGAGAAGATGGTATAGAAGTGAAAAGTTGATTGATTTTGTGTTGGTGAAGGACGAGATTTTGAAGTATGTGTGTTGGATGTAAAAATCAGTGAGGGTGGAAATGGGGATTATCAGATCATTATGTTGCTTTTGTAAAATTAAAGTAGTTGGGGCTTGGATGGCAGGAAGGTGATAATAAGGACAGGAAGTGGGTAAAATAAGAAGTGAGAAAAGGTTAAGGTTAACAAGGTGATAAGGGATAAGGATTTAAGAGCGCTCGCAAAGTAAATCAGTTTGATGTGCAAACAAAGTTTTTAAGAACAATAAAGAAACAAATCTAGAGCAAATGAAGGAAAGCGGTTGTTAGCAGGTTGTAAAGAAGACGTATTGTAGATGTGCTAAGTAGGAAGTAAGAATGTTAACAGTGAGTGGTGGAAAATGAAGAGGTGAATGCAATCTGTTTTAAGTAAAAATGAGCGTGGTTTTGAATGTTGCTCGAAACCAAATGATGAGCGTTTCAAAAGGAAAGATGTTTGGAATATATAAGAGGAAAAAGAATACTAAAAGATGCGCATACGAAGGAGGAAAAGAAAGAAAATGGTAAATTGAAGTTTGGAGGAGGGAGAATAGGGGAATTAAATGGGAAAATAGGAAACTCTTTGGAAGGAAGTGCAGCATTTGTTTTTTAAGTATATGAGAAATAAGGAATCTGCTTAGAAATTAAATGAACAGGGATGGGGGTTTCGTAACTGATGAAATGGATGTGTGAGCGAGTTGTGGGAGGAAAAAGGCCAAAAACATATAACTTGGCAGAGAATGAAGAGGTGATAGTGAATGTGTGGTGAGTTTGATGGTGAAGGAGGAATTAGGTATTTTGGGTGGAATTGAGTCAATTAGTAAGAATTCTTAGGACACGGTAATGTTGTAGACCTGGAGAAAGTTGAAGAATTGGGTAAATCTGCCAGGTATAAATTGAAATTTTACTGGGTGAAATGATTAAGAACGTAGGCGAGTGATGATTGATTGGATTTGGAAAATGTGTCATAACAAAGCGTTTAAGGAGGCTATAGTTCCGAGGGATTGTAGGGAGCAGTAATAGTACCCTATATAAGGTAAAGATCATAGGGGTAACTGTAGGAATTATAGGGGATATTAGTTTATCGAGTGTTGTAGAAGGTATTATGCTGGTATTTTGGTGAGAAGGGAGAAAAGGGGAGAGGGAAAGAGGTGCGTCGAGTGACTGTGAAGAACAAGATGGTGAAGAAAGAACAAGGTGCGTTTAAAGTGGTAGAGGATGATGTGTCGATCAAATCTTTACATTAAAATAAAATGAATGATTAATATAATTGAGAGAAAAAATAATAAATTGTATTTAATTTATGGATTTGCAAAACAGGCGTGGTATTATGATAGGATTGAATAAGGAAGCTCTTATGGTATGTTGTTTAGTGATTTATATGGGTTGGTGGTTAAGCTTTGAATGGAGTGAAAATTATTTATGACGATAGTTAAAAGCGTAATAATGTAGTCGGAAAGTAATGGGTTTTTTAGAATTTAATAGCGGAAGTTGAGGGCAGCAGGGATGTTTGTTAACGTCTACTTGCGTTTATTCAATTTTTTGTATATGGATGGGGGTTATGAAAGGAATTAGAGGTAGGGGTGGCAGAAGGAGGTGTTAGATGATGGAGAATGGAAAAAAGAGTGAAGGGTGCCCTAAACTACCTATTTTATATGAGGATGAATTTGGGTTTTGTGTGGTGAATCTGAAGTGAGTTTTGAGAGGGATTGGTAGAAGAATTTGACAGGGTGTTATAAAAGGAGGGGTTTGAAAAGAAACGTAGATTAAAGAGTAAGGTTCTGATTGTGAGTGAGGACAGTCCTGGTGTGAAGTTATGTTAGATCGTGAGCAGCTGGAACAAGTGTCCGAGTTTAAATTTTAGAATACATGTTAGATGATAAGGGAAAACGGATGATGCAGAGTTGTGTAGGGAAAGTTGTGAATGGCAGGAAGGTGGCTGGTGAATATAAACGTTGGTGGATGTTAAAGGGACTAAGTCTGAAAGTGCGCTAGTGGTCTTACATTGAGGGTTATGTTTTGTTACCTTGCGTTAATGTAAGTAGTGAGGACTATGGTCTGGAATACAAAGTACAATGTGTTCAGATGGGACAATCTTAGGAGTGTGTTAGGTGTGAGAAGAATAATAAAATGAAGATATGAACCGTAATTAGAGAGTTGTTGTGAAGTCCTGTAGGTTGGTTGAAGAAAGGGGTCGGTTGGGGTTAAATGAGAGAATAAAGAAAGTATGTTTGTTGAAATGGTTTGGTCATGTGGAAGGAATGGATGACAGTTCGGTTGGTCAAGTGGATGTAAGTGGCGTTGTTGTGCTGGGATCGGACCCCGGCGGGGAGACAAAGAAAAATTGTATTGAGGTCGTAAAGAACTGCCTGGAGGCAGACAAATGTTTTGTTGTCAGAGGCGAGGAAGAAAGGCTGCATATAGGAGTCAATTGTCGCGGCTTTTTGTGAGGGGTATGGTTGGCCAACCTGAGCCAAAGGATGAACTCCACATTAACAAGGATTCCATAGTGAGGGTCCGTCGAGGTCCCATGAGGCTGGGGTTTTTTTACTGACTGCGACGAAGTTCGAGTTCTCACTAAAATATAAGGGAGGCGGTTTAAGACTGGGCTTTTCTCCTTTTTCCGACTTGCGTCTATTCTTTCTAACTACCTCTTGCTTCCGATGCGATTGTTAGGAGTTAGGAAGCTAGTCTAACAATCAATTGTAAGAAGGTGTATGATGATTGATGACATACTATTTAACTTTGGGCAGGTGTTAACGGAATCTAACCACAGGGTTTCAGTGCTGGGCCACTATTGTACCTAAATATATATAAAATGAATTTTAGGACCAAGGGACTTAAGTGCAAGTTTTCTAAGTTTGCAGATTGATACCAAAGTGGCCACTACAGTTAGGAATAGTGAAGGTGCATAAAGATTTAAAAATGATCTTGATTAAACTTCTTGGTTGGGTAGATAATTAGTGCAAACACGAAATTTTAACGTTCAAAACTGTAAGGTTTTTCACCTAGGTTACTCAATAAAAGTTTTAAACAACGATATGAATGGGGATTGGCTGAGTCTGTGGAGCGACGAAAAAAAGATTTAGGTGTGATTATAAGCAGTAATTTGAAAGTAGGCTAGCTATCAGTGTTTGGAAAGCTAGAGAAATTAATTTTAAAGCTAATTTACTATGAAGCATAAAATAAAAATAGCAAATGTGTTTACAAGAGCAAGGAAGCTTATAAGTAAACTGTATAAAAAAAATAGCTATGTTAGGCCAGTAATAGAGTATTGTGCACAAAGTTTGGCCCCTTATTTTTTAAAAGAAAGACTTAGATATGCTAGAGCGAGTGCAACGTAGGGGGCAACAAGGATGATTTCTGGGCTTGGTTTGAGGGTAAGAGCTATAGGAAGAGGCTGAAGGCAGTAAGGAATGTGTTTTCTGTAGAAAAGGCGATTTTTTAGAGGGGACATGATACAAGTCTATCAAATATTTACAAAATATCATAAGTACAGAAAACAATAAATAAATGTTTGTAGTAGAGAGTGGACAGGTGGACCAGGGGGCATAATAAAGAAAATTAAGAGAAAGCATGCCATCTTGATTTATGAAAAGCATGCATTCAAGTAATAGGGTTGTTAAACTTTGGAATGTGCCACAGGAGGTTGAGTGTGACTCTATTGCAACATTTTAAGAAGAAAGGGTTGGATAGGTATAGATGGCGTGAGGTATCATATACAATATAGACGAAGCCAAATTTGGCCGGGTTTTTTTAGTTACAATGGGGTTAAATTGATTTGCTGTTAGGACTGGAAGTGTTCTGAACATAACTTTTTTATTAATGCACATGTGGAATGGTTTGGGTATCATATATATCATTATTTTTACTAAGCCAAATTGGCGTGGGATTTTTTAGTTACAGTAATTTGACAAGCCCTAGGGGATGCTGGATTTGCATTGAGCATGTTTGGTGGTAGTGGGTTGACGGGACAGTCTCGATAGGCCTTGTGGCTTTTTACTGTCTCATATTCTTAATTTTTTTATTTTTCAAATTTTTATCTTAAAAAGTTTTGTAAGGTAGGAAAAAAATCTTGTTAAATTTCAAAGCTTAAAAGAGGTTTATATATTTGGTCATTAGTTTCGGATTACATTAAAAAATAGATAACATTTGTGCAAAATATTCTTCCCTTTCCATGTTCTTGATGCTTGTCCAGGCTTGTACATTACAATATGGGGCATAACTGGCCCCACTATTTAATTTTTGAAGACTATAAAGAACTTTTTTAATAATATTTACATTCAGAAACTCATTAAGATTAAATCATCGAGAAGCTCTTAAGTGCGAATAATTACAGTTTGTATCGTGTAGAGATTTGTTTTCGAAGTTTCTCTCCCGCAATTTAGGTTCAATTTGCTTTGAAGATTACATTGAATCCTACATGTATCATTGTTGGAAGGCAGTGACTTAATGGAGCTCATTATTGAGCTTTTAAAAAAAAAGGGAAAAATTCAAGATAAAATTCTTAGGAAAATTTTACGTTTTAGATATTAATTTAAAAATAGCGAAAAATTAATTGACATTCAAAGGCGTCACTGTTCAAGTAATAGCCCCCTAAAATCCACACACGATTTGTCGATTCATTTTTCAATAAGAGAAAATATGGAAGGTGTCGAACTATCTTGGATATTAACGTGATTATCAATAGACAAATGATAGGAGGCGATTCATGCAAAACTGGTTCAATTCTCTTTGGGGAAAATTTGGACTCAAAAATACAACCTTAAGAAAGATGTATATGATCTGAGTGATAAAAGTAGGAACTAGATGAATCAACCAAAACGAGAGTATATTTGAGTCTAGCTGAGTTATTTCCAATAGGAACATGTATGATGTTTGTGAACTATGGTTGTAAGAATAAACTCATTCAAGCGCACTATAGCTCGAGACGCGTTCGTCAACTTCTAAAAATATTCTGCCTACTTGCTTCATTGACACTAACTGCACATGCGCAACGTAATACATACGATTATAAGTTGAGCTTTCTTAACAAAGTCAAACAAAGGCCATTGTACCGCGATACAGACTCTTGTATTTTTGCTACGCTGATGATAGAAGCGATGAAGTTTCTGGCTGAAAAAAGAACCAACGGAAACTTTTAGGTGAACAACAGATGAATAGCACGATAGATGCCTGGGGCCTACACGCGTGCTTCTTGCTCGTGTTTCTTGGGTGGCAACCAACAGTTTATGCTGTCTAGAATCCGAGAAGATAGGACAATACCACAATATATTCGTATAAGGGCCCAGAAAGGCACTTCAGACAAGTAAAGATACAAAGATACCTATAAGTTTGAAAAAGCTGTTAAAGTTGGTGTAATTTCATAAGTGTCGACAATAGTACAGGCCCTGATGAGTTCATTGTAAATGATGATATTCAAAAACCATGTCTTACAGTAGAAAGCAATGAATGAAATACACATATTGTATAATGGTCGATGAGATGAACGCAGCGAGACGATGACCTACCTTCAAATAAAAGGCACTAGCATCGACATATGACGATTCACAGAATCCTATATGCTTAATTTACACGCGGAGCCAAAGGGAGGGGTATCGCCTACTCATGTATTCTACTACAAACTTTTCAACCCGGAAATTCCGGAGGTTGTTACGTTATTTGTATCCGGGATAACGATGAGCAAATATACAATGATGAAGCGGTTTATCTAATCATAAAATTCTTTTTCCGACGGCAGAGAACAGCAATCCTATGGAAGAGGGCACCGTTTATCCTCCATTTAATATATTACAATACAATATTTATCATTTATCTATGTATAATGTCTAACTTTCCCCTATTAGAGAATAGATTATGCCATTTGTAAAGGTCATTAAATAATTCTGCAAATTCTAAGAAAAAAAATCTCAATATTGATGATATCATGTTGAAATTCTTAGAAAACTACTTCAACAAAGAGATAAGCTAAAAATATAAAATTTAAAATAGTTAAAGTGTTCGACGTCAGTGGGTGTGTAGTGTGTGTGTGTGTGTGTGTGTGTGTGTGTGTGTGTGTGTGTGTGCTGTGTGTGTGTGCTGTGGTGGTGCATGTATGTATAATGTCTTTTGATGTATGTTATAAAAATATAATTTTTGTATATGATCAATAGATCAATAGATCATAATATCGTATCAATCAGATCACGGATGGGTATGTGAGGCGTATTTAGCGATGAGCAGTTTGACGTTGTAATCTTGATTTACTGCTGTGGTGTGGTAAAAAATGCATAATTTCTAAGTTCTTTTTTAAATGATTAAACGATATTTTTACGTAAAACAAATCGAAAAAATACAGCCTCATAGAAAACACAATACAAAATATTATAACTATTTTTAGCTATTAATAATATTTAAAGTTGATAATAACAATAATTTCATGACATTGAATCGAATAGAATCAATAGATAATAGATCAATAATGATCAATTTGTAGATCACGACTATAGACGACATACGCGATACGGACCAGAGATAATGAGGATGACGAAGATTCTGTTTTACTGATTACTTGATTTACTGCATTCAAATAGACGAATTTATTTTTTACTTTTTTTACTGCTTTAGGTATAAAAGTTGGAACGTAAATTGAATAGTTTAAAACATAAAACAGTATAGAAAATTTTGTGTTCAGAAGCTTGTTCACATAAAATAAAGTGATTCATGTAATCAATAGGATCAAGGTAGATTCAATAGATATTAGATTAGGGTAGTTGAGGGTGGCTGAGAGGGTATTTGATCTCAACATGATGTTAACTGTATTTACTGCTTGAGAGTTGTAAAAATGCAACTTTCTTTAAAAGTTACACAAACTTACAACAAGAATAATTTGTTTTTGAGTGTAAAATGTAAATGTTTAAAGAAAACCAAAAGAATCATAAAGTTTTTAGTATTATGCTTGATGTGTAAGCAAAATATAGAGCTTGAATCAATCGCTTCCAATTAGGATGCGCTCATAGAATCAATAGAATCAAGTAGATCAACTATATCACGGATGGGTAGAGCCAGGGTATCGGATGAAGTTTGATTTAAACTGATTTACTGATTTACTGCTTATTGATTGGTTACTGAGATTTACTGCCTTTAAGGTGTATGTAAAAAACGTAATTTGAGAAGTTATAAATGTGCCAATATAAAGTTTCTGTTTTGTTATACAAAATAAGCTGACTTGAGGTCAATTGAGATCAATAGATCAAATGGAGTATCACGGATGGGTTGAGGGGTAGTTTGATTACTATGATTTACTGAATTCTACTGTTTTAGGTGATGGTAAGATGTAGGAAGCAAAATTTTTTAAAGTATAAAGATGTTAAAGAAATAAACTTTTTGTAAAACAAAAAGTTTAAAGAAAATAAAAGCCAAAATAATAAAAATTTGAAAAATATAGAAAGTTTGAAGAATAATTTAAAGGTAAAAATTTTTTACAAATTAAAAAAAAATTAAACAAAAAGTTTTAAAGAAAGGCCGTAAGAGAGTGCTTCTAAAGGTAAAGGACTTAAAAATTTGAAAAAATGAAAAGTCCGAAGTCGTAAAATAAATTAAAGGTAAAAATTTTTAAAATTAACCAAAAAAAATTAAACACAAAACAAGCTGTAAAAAAAAAAAAAAAAATATGATAAAAAAAAAAAAAAAAAAAAAAAACAAAGAAGTTATAACAAAGGGATCAAAATGCAAGACCAAAAATTAGAGATAAAGTTAAATGTAGAAAAAAATAAATTGAAATAAAATTTAAAATAAATAGAGAATTTAAATAAACCAAAGGCAGATGGTATGACAAAAACCTTGTAAAAAAATAGATATTAGAGGCATAAATAGGAAGTCTCGAGTAAAAAAAGGAAAATTGACACATATAAAATATTAAACCACAAGGGTTTAATGTAAATAAAAACTTATAAAAACTAAAGTCAGAAATCAATTAATAAAAAGACCAAAAAACGAGCAAAAAAAATATATTAGTGTAAGGTATAAGAAAAGAAAATGAGATTTGAAATATAAGTGTAAGTCTTAAACATTTAGAAGAATACGGGTCTAGGACTCTTTGGCATGATGCCATGCATAATTACGGACATGGTACATGTTAAGAACGAAGCAGTTATGTGACACAGTTATGTGGCTTTGTAGATTTAAACGAATGTTTACTAACAATCGACAGCCGGCTAGGCAGCAGGCGGGGCTCCAGCACGGGGTTGCGGGGACTAACTCTGGTCTCCTTCTCAGATCTTTCCTTCCTTTTCTTCTTCCATTCTTCCTCCTTCTCTATTCTTCCTTTCTGTCTTCCTCTTTCTTCCTTTTCTTCTTCTGTTTTGGGCATTGCATTGGCTTTTTTTAGTCGGGGACCCTCCGGGTTGGGGGGGTCCAAGGACACCCTTTACGGACTTAATAACCGTCTTTCGTAGATCTATAGTCAAATATAACATTAATATGTTGTATAAAATTAAGTTAGGGGGAGTCAAAGGATATTTTAACTTGCCCGGGACGGGCCCGCACGGGTGCCGATAGTCGGCTATTAAGAACATACGACTCCTCTGGACTCAATTCTCTCATCTTTCCCTTCTCTGACTACCTCCTTTCCTCATTCCTCCTCCTTTTTTTCCGCGCTCTCTCCTTCTTCTTCTCTCGTTTTGGCTATCCATGCAATTTTCTTCTGTTTTTCTCAAGAAGGGAACCCTCCTCCGGGGCCTGAACCCGATGCAAATCCGACTCGGATCGCTTCTCCAACCCGGCTCCTCTAACCAGCTCGCAAATTTCAGCCTTCACGATCAATTTAATTTTAAGGGGGGCTGCGCCCCCCCCACCTTTTCGGAAGGTGGACGCAGGAGGTATGTAATTGACTGGCGTGGCGGGACACATAATATCGTATAATAATATATAATACTATTTTTATTATTTTTTTTTTAAATATTGAAATTACTTACATATAACTTATTATTTATTAATTAATTTATTTAATTAGTTAATGTGTTGTTTAGGTTTTATTATTTTATTAATGTTATCATTTTTAATTGTTCGCATAAACGGTGTCGGTTATTTTCGTCGGCTCATGTAGGGCTATGCGGTAATTGACCTTCGGCGGAGATGGATCGTCTCTTACATTCCGTTTTACGTTCGGCCTCATATAGGGGCCTACTACACCGCGATTAATCGACTGGAATTTTAAATAATTTTCTTTCGATATATTTTTAGTGTAACAAGTCACGAGCAACTAGCCAGCACAATTCTTTAGTATAATTAAGTGCGTATAAAAAAAATTTACATCAAGAGCTAAGAATAGCGGCAATTGGCTAACAGCAAAAATTGACTTCTCATTATCATTTTAAAAACCTTTAGAACAAGAAGCCCTTTGAGGGTCTCAAGCCCATTCTGGGGCTAAATCTGGTTCAGGCCTAGAACTCTGGAGTCTCTTCCTCAGACCATTAATTCGGTCTCAGCCGCTTAAAGCCTAGGTTTGACTACTTAAGAATAAAACCACTAGGGTCACACCCACGATAGAGGAGCACCGGCCAGTTCTCGCCAGATTGCGGTGGTTTCCCACCCTGCTATTGCAGACGTTTACCATTTTTATCTTTGAGCAATTTCCAATTGGATTGGAATGGACCTTAAGTAAATTAACACTTCGCGTAACTCTTCTTGGCTTTATGAGTAGGGAGACGGCCGACTCCCCGTGGGTTTTTGTTTTTGAAAAGTTTCTAAACTTCCCCCAGCATGCCTGCTTTAGACTTGACATATATTTATTTTGTGCTTGCCTTAAGATGCTTTCTGTCAATGAAGCCAAATTCTCCCATTCATTTTTTGTTAATGGTCGTTCATATAAGGCTACTTATGTGTTAATTTTACTATATTAGGTACTAGAGGATGTTAAAAGGCTATGGTTGTATATATAAGTGTTATATAATGTTGGAAGAACTTATAACGAACATTAGAATTAGCAGTTATAAAGTGGATAATAATAGTGTACTATAATGTGGTATATAGTATGACTTAATATAATTAGGGGCTATACAGTGTGGTCAATCGGATCTATTTTGGAGGTGTGTGGTTTTGACTCTGATGTATTGGTCGATAAGTCGCTGTTAGTAGTTTGTTAGTGTTGTCGTATGTATGAGTGTGTGCGCTCCATTTTTATTTTAGGCATGCTAGAGTTAATTATAAATATTAATTAATTATATACCATATATAATAGTATCAATATGGATGTATTTATTAATAATCTATAGATATTTTATATATATATATATATAAGGTTATAAAATTATTATTATTAATATAACTATATAACACAAATACATTGGATTAACAAAATATATTTTGTTATATTGTATTTCTTATATTAATTTATTTTATTTATTTTTCTTTGCTTAAATACTTTATACCAATTTAGTCATTATCAGATGTTATGGCATTGTACTACTTTGTCGTCTTTTTAATTATGTCTATTCTTCGTTATACAGTGTGTGTATTATAGGCCAATAATATTATTTTAGGGTGCGTGCCAAATTTATTGGACAGATAATCTTTTCATATATTTTCTTTTCCTCTGGCACTATGTTCGAACTACATGAATGGAGGTGAGTCCTGTGTGGCTTAGACAATTGGGAATGGTTTTGGGTATTTTAGAACTTAAACATCACCCTGGTTCTTAACTTATCCTTAGTATTCTAATTCATTTTATGTCGCTCATATGTCCGAAAGAATTCAGTTCTTCCTCATTAATTGTCTTGAAATTTTTGGCATTAAATTTTTACCATCTTTTATCTTTAGTGAGTATTGAGTAGACATTTGAAAAATAATGAAAAAAATAAATTAATAGACAAAATAACATGGCTTTGTAAGTGAATGCCAAGACAATACTATCGAATGTAATTACGTAAGCTTGTAATAAGAACAGGAGAGTGTTGCATTCATATAACTTTATATGGTCAGTTGTGTTGTTGGTTCACTTTACATTTTTTATTTGTCCCTTTTACCTGTCATTTTTCTTATCTCTAATTATTCATTTTATTTTGTTATTTTAGTTTGTTATCGTCTGAATATCTCATGCACTTTGGTGTTTTATTTATCTTTGCTATTTTTGATTTTTTCCATTATTTTTTAATTTTATAATTAAGTCTGGGTTGGTTCCTTTTTTTTTTTTAATAAATCTATGATGGATAATAAATTTTAGTGCTGCTCTCCTATCACAAACAAATATTAGCATAGGAGATCATGTTTATGACACCACCAGTGGTATATTCTTCTTTGTGTCTCATTGTTTATGTGGGTATTAAAAATTTGGGATTTCATAAATGTTTTTGAAATGTTACCATAAATAATTTGAGGATAGTTCTTTTTATCTTTATTATTCTAAAATTACCAATCTACGGTTAGTTACTTAAAAAAATCCGGGTTCTTATCCTCATAAAAATTTTATCAGATATTTTTTACTATTCTAGAGGTTCTCAAAAATCTTATCGGGTATCTCGAAAAATAGTGGTATCTTACAAAAAAGGTCAAGGCTATAGTACTTATTTAAAAAAAAGTTAAGCAAGTAAACAAAGATAGTGCGAGAGGTATAAGATATCAAGAAAATAAAGGGCCTTAAAGAAGTAAAGGACTTGGAAAAAATTGTTGCTCTGCTGCGGTGTTAAGTTTTTAAAACATTTTAGGTAAAACAGTGGTTTTTTTATTGTCAAATTACATATATATAAACAAAAAACAGTATATAATTAGTAATATATATTATAGTGGGCTATTAATTAGTATAAACATATATAATAAGTTTAATTATACCTTAGTGGGTAATAATTGAGCTATATTACCATGAAGGTTAGAACAAACAATATTACTAGTGGAGTTAAATTATGACCCTAATTGAGTTAATACTTAGTCAAGCTTTGGAGCAATACTAATATATAACAATATATTGAGGTTATAGAAGGAAATTATATTATATAGACATAATATTTTAAATACAAGTGTGTTAAGATTTGGGTAAAAAATAATTTAAAAAGGATTCTAAAGGGAGGGAAAAGAAAATTACAGGAGAGTAGGAACGAGGTTAAGAAAATTACGGAAAACTTCCGGAATCTTGCTTTAGGAAGGTAACTTTTAAAATAATAGGTAGTCTCATATTAGTGGGGATGGGAGTTAGGGGGGGGGGAGACGCCTCACATTAAAAATGAGTGGAGAAGATGCGAAATAATAAATATAGACTTAAAGTCATTAAACTGTGATTCTGACATAAATATTAACAGACTCTATATTAGGCTTCAAAACACTATGGTAGTAATTCGAAAATATTATATAATGGTTTAAATTATTAAAAGTTGCAGTTCACATAAATTACGGGTAAGAGGGCGATAAATACTCAGACATTTACTATGGGAATTTTTCTTCTTAGAATCGAAATGTTTGAAAAAATTGGTCCATGTGTTAGTCATTTACATTTTAATAACAATTACCAAGAATAATGGAACGATATTTGGTAGTAAAACATCTTAATCGGTGTTATAGATATTGATCGCATTTGGTAATGAGGGTTCATCGAAAATAAAATTCAATCTCTTAAAGATATTTAACGGAGATTTCTATATTTTGTTTTTTTTTTTTTTAAATACGCAGATTATATTATTTAATATATCTTGATGGAGATTCTTGGTAATTTTTGGTTTCAGTTATCAAAAAAATATAACAAAAACAATATAATTATGTATTTCCGAGTTTCTTTCATTGAGTGATATTGGTCAGCTGCTGTAAAACAACATTACATCAACTAGCTATTAACTAAGGTGAGATATTAGGAGTTCTGCTCTATCCCCACAATCTTTCTTAGATCTGTTCTTTAATGACAAATTATTAGCAAAGTTATCTTCAGAGTTCTGTTATTCACACAATCTTTCTACTGCTCATTACACTAATTTATAACACTGTCAATATTATCATTAACACTACTAACACTCTTCTACACCTAGTTTTGAGAAAGAAAAAAAAAACAAACTAAACGACAACAAAAAAAGAGACTGTATTGCATGACGGAGGTGACTACATAATATGACAAGTGCACAGAAAGAGCGTAGAAATGAGAACCAGAAATATTCACATTTCTAGTCACCAAAAATAGGCGTCCATGCTGAAGAATAGCGCAAAACAATCGCAGTCAAATCAAAGTTAGTTAGTTATCGTTAGTGGAAAGAAAATGGAAGTATTCCCGATGACAGAGAAGGATGCACGTCAGTCATCGCATTCTAAAAACAACGAACAAACAACAAAGAACAAGTCAGAAGAAACTAATCATTTCCTGGGAAAGAAATACGGCACCAAGTTCCAAATGCAGCACCGGTAGAATTATATACTATGTATATATGTAATATTATATATATATATATAGTAATATATAATATATATATATATATTAAGTATATATAATACTATATATACTATACTATAATAGTAGTATACTATATATGTGCTTGGTTTTAGAAAATTGTCAGCAAAAATACTTCACTGTCAATAGATTTTTTTATTGTTTTTTCCTTCAAAAAAACAATATAAGGCTCGATCCTATTGCTGTGCTTCGCTTTATATACTATTATGCATTGAATAATCTATAACATATAATAATATAATTAGGCCTATATCGTATATATGTATAATACTAAATATATATATTATAATATATATATATATTATACTTATAAAATAGATATATATAATGATAAGTATTAACTATATTAACTCGAGTAAAAACACGCTAGAGATACTCGTTTCCCACTAACGTAAATGAGTTTTATACATAAGTTTTTCATATATAGCTTAATTAACTTTTCATGTGAGTCGTTTGAGAATAATATGGAACAAACATTAGATTATATAGTAACGATGGTTTTGCCTCACCTATATATATATTATGATATTAGCTAGGTATAGCTATATATATATTAGCCGTTTATCTATATATTCCATACAAGGACTGATTATATGCTTATATAATATATATATATATTAGTATATATATACTATATATTATGATCTACATACTAAGTATAGTACTATATAATATATATAACCTTAGGTTAAGAAATATATTTTTTACCAATATTTGTCTAATATATTCATTATGATGGGGAAGGAAACTGTATTAATATAGAATATAGTATACTATATATAAAAAGATATATGCTATATAGTATATACTTATTATATATATTAAAATTATATAATATATAATACGTTTACGTAGTATAGACTATATAATATATCTATTATATATATATTATATATATATGTTATGTATGTATGTGTGTATGTTAGGAGAGGAGGATTTGACAGATGCTTCCAGGATAACATACATTACATTAATCTTTTAAAATCCAAGAATATCTTATCAAATTTTTGCCGACGAAGAGATTGAAAAGTGAGACATGTTTTAATCCATCCACAGAGTCAGTAGGACTGAAGGTTCATTCTAAACGTATGCCATTCATCACTGATTTCATTCATGTTTAAGTATGAATTATAAAAAAAAAAAAAAAAAAAAAAAACAAAAAAAAAAAAAAGAACGTCATATTTTATTTTTTTCAAAGAAATAAATAATTAATGGAAACATTTTGAATAGAGAAGAAAAACAAGAGAACACAAACACTAAAAACAAAGCATTGATAGGAAATAATTATAAATCAATCTCTAACCTATAAAGTTAAAAACGACTAATTAAAATAAGTGGACAAATACTATTACAAATGCTCTGTAAATAATTTCCATATTTAAAACAGAATTTTTACACGATTGTGCACAAGCGCAATAGCTTCTTAAAAATTTTTGTAGTACTTCACATTACTTAAATGAGAAAATAAGAAAACAATTCATCAACTCCCTTAAAATTTATTTTTTCAGTTTAGCTATGGACAATTGTGTTATCAACTTTTTTTTTTTTTTTTTTTTTTTTATTCCTTCCTTTCCTTCCTTCCATAACTTCTGAGTAGAAAGAGCTTCAAAATGTTATTTGCTCACGGAGCTCTAATGAACCTATTTTATTCATCTCAACTATAAACTTACTACTCTGCTCGTATATATATATATATATTATATATAAATTATTATATATATATATATATAATATATATATCGTTACATATAAGTAATATATATATATATAAGTTATATATATATAGAAGTATTAGTATATAATAATAAGATATGAAATATTGATATAGATATATATAGGTATATTATATAAGTATATATGTATATTATATATATATATATATATATATATATAAATGATATATTATTTTTATTATATATATATATATAGTAATACAAGATTTATGATATATATACTGTAATATATAAGTATATATATATATATATATCATATATTTTTATTATATATATGTATATATATATTATAGTATATATTATACTATATATTAAATAGTTACCTATATATATTTAATATATTAATTATATATATATATATATATATATAGATATATAATAGATATTATATCATATATATCCAACAAAAATATCTATAATTAAATATGTTGGAAATTTTTTTCTTCCAAATCTGTATACTTACTTGGCGATATTAATTCAGAATGGCGAAAAGAGCCTGGGTAATTTACTTGAAGAATATTTCGGAGGGAAATTATTTAATAAATATACAAGCAGGCAAGAATAAATAATGATTAAATTTAAGGCCTGTATATTTGAATCATATACAACAATAATGCTCTCGCACACTCCACGCAAAATTATGCGACTTAAAATGTGTAAGTATATAGCACAAAACTAAAACCATAAAAAGTACGTAAAACATAAAAGTAAATTTACAAAGAAATAAGGTATACAATAATATAATAATAATAATTATTAGATAATGAGATAATATAATAATAGATAAGATAATTTACATCATCATAAATAATAATAGGTATCCCCGGAAATTAATATGTTTTTTTTCGTTTCTTTTCTTGAAAAAAATAAACCTAACATATATATACTATATAATATATAATATGTATATAATATATTAATATATTATATTATCTACTATATATAAATATATGTATATTTTATATATATATATTATCATATAATAGTCTTCCTCGTAGTTCACCGGTAAGCGCGACTGGGTCGCAAAGATAATACGATCGGGTTACGATCTCGTTACTGATCTTATTGAACCAACTACTCTACGAAGTTTCCCCTTAATAGTGGCTGGTTGCCCGTAAGGTGTGAACTTATATATATAGTATATATATAATATATATTGTATATATATATATATATAGATATAAAGTAATATATAAATTACTTAGTATATTTTTATTTATATAATAGTAGTATATATATTGACTATATATATTATATATATATATTAAATGTAAGACGGAATCATAAATCTATACCTTAGATATAAATTCCTACCTCTCAGGATCAATAATTTGAACCATGAAGGTGTGACAGGAAAAATAGTTGATGTTTTATTCTTTATTATACTTTTATAGTTGTGTTTGCACAAGATAGGATTTTATTTTGTAATATATAAATCATGGCGGAGAGTGGACCACAGACGACTTTAGACTATATTTCGGTGAGATAAGATTAAGAAACATCCCAATGATATTACATTTCATTTTAGAACAGTTTGCAATTGGGGCAATATTAATTGCCATCATATTTGCGATTTGAAGTTTTCCGAATTTTATATCTTATTCTATTTCACACTGTGGATCAACACTAAGGCGGTGTCAAAATGATCACTTACCATAGGAGATTTCTGTTTAGAGACATGAAATAATGTAAACGCGTTTAAAAATACTGAGCAGAAAATAATGGATTTTAGCGTGCCTGGGACAAAACCACCAAACGCGCTCGAGCGGACAGATAGGATTTCGTTGGCCGAATCATTGCGTCTCTGATTTCCTTGGCGTTCACTATCGGCGGTAGAGAAGGACGTGCTCACTTTGGTTGTTTAGCAATTGCTTTAAAATAATACAAAGGAATAGAGAAAGGCTTTTTCTAACGATTAAACCAATCAGCTTTTTTTTGTGTTTGATATATTATATGATAACTCGCGATTGTTTTATGACGGTAGAACGTACATATGGTGCATTCCCGGTTGATCAAGAATACCCCAGTTACGCCTTCAGTTCTAAAAAGTTGTTACATTTTTTTAAAAATTGTTAAGTCTGAAATCTGTTTCAAAAATATAATTAATTTTTCTGGAACGGGCAATTTTTTTTTTTTTTTTTTTTTTTTATTTTTTTTTTTTTTTTTGTTGTTTGTTTAAAGAAACGGCCTAGCTCGCTCGCCGTTAGATAGCTGCACTCTGTCGTGATGACGTCAGAGGACATAAGAGGGCTATAGGCTCCCCAGGCTTCTCGAAATGGATACCCCAGAAAGAGACGTTATAATTGATCGTTCTGTCATGATACGACTTAAAAATGTGATTATATTAATTTGAAAAATATTATTTCTAAGATTTATTGGATTTGCTTCAGAAAAAAACATATTAACAATAATTTGATTCAGACATTCGAACTATTTCTAATACACAAAAAGTGAATCGTTATATAAATGTTTATACATAATCCAATTAAAATTTTTTTTTTTCTTTTTTTCAGGAAGGGAGTTCGGAGATTTCCTGAGTGTCAGCTA
>JABUQX010075206.1:22500-52933 GCA_015478945.1 Trachelipus rathkii | reverse complement strand
TGTGAGTATATGTGTGTGGGTAGATAATTTCTGACCGGTATTCAAATTACAAATAGTTAAAGGCTACAGGTGAGGGGGGGCCCATTAGTCCTGGGAGGGTATAAAGTTTAATGCATACTTTAAGAGCCCTGGGCCGTGTGAGCGAGAGGGGTTAAATGTCTCGGAGAGGGGTGCCAATTTAAGGATTAGGAGGTGGGGAGGTGAGGAGTGTGGCGTGTGGGGGTGGTGAAATTTCTGAATGCGCCTATCTAAACAAATAGTGGTGTGAGAGGAGGGCCGGCTAACAATAGGCCCAGTTAAGCGGGGCCTGAATTATAAAGTTTGGAATGGTAGTACATGTTAAGACCCTCGCTTACAAATTAAAGGTCTTAAGTGGACGAATTAAATTAATGAGAATTCTTCTTGAATAATTTCTACCTATATGAATTACAAATAGTTAAAAGGGGCGCTAACGATAGAGTACGCCCATGAAGCCCAATTTAAAGTTTTGGGAGAGTGAGGATTGGAGGTACTCATTAAGCCCGCCTGTGACGAGAGAGGGTTAAAGGTCTAGATGACAATATTAATTAATGATTAATCTTGTGAACAATTTCTGCGGCGTCTAAGTGAGAGTAAATAAGTGAAATAATTTACTTTTCTTAAAATTAAATGGAGAAAATAAAGGCGGTGTGCGCGTGGTACAGACATATAAAACAGATGCTATCGCGGGTAGTGAGCGAGGTGAGAGAGTGTGGAGAAATTTGTTCCAAGGAAGGCATCCACCTAAAGCGGCCTTTGCGAAATTTAAATAACACACAAGAGCGTGCGGCGAGGTAGTACAAAGAGGCGCGCGCGAGGCAATTAAAGTTGTGTGCTACGAGGGAAGGGTAAGGTGCATGAAAATGATACCAATTTAGTTAATTCGTAAATATCTTTTTCAATTTCTTAAATGAAAAATATTTCATTACAGAAATCCTTATTTAGAATTAAAATTTAAGAGAGTGGGCCCAAACTTCAAAGCAAGACCAATCCTAATCATATGCTGTCTCAAAAGGGTGTGGGAGAGTGAGGTGGGCTTCTTTATAATTCTAAAATTAAAGCGATAGGGGGGTGAGGAGTGTAAAGAAGGAAAGCGGAGAGGATAAGAAAGAAGGTGTGGAGAGAGGGAGTGCAGTAATGTGCGCTTAAATGATATGCCCAGAGGAGCAATAACGATCATTTTGCTTTGCCAACAATGAGACACTTGATGTTGAGAGGAGAGCTATAAAGTTCGACTAATTCCGGGAGTCAAGAGGGCGAGGGTATCAATTGGACAACTTGTTGCCCAACAATAGTGGCGTGTGTGGTGAGAGAAGCAAATTGATTAAAAAAGGGTGTGGGGGTAGAAGGAGAGGCCCTGAGGTGGCGAGTGTGAAGAAGCGTGGAAAACAAGCTACGTGTGTCAGTAACTCCCTTTGTGGCAGGATCCTCAATGTGAAATAAAGGAGAGAGAGGCGTGAGTGCTGAATTATAACTCTCAGAAGAGGAGTGTGAGTAATGAAGAACAACAATTCAAGCACTTGCTAGTAAATGAACCTTATTAAGCGGTTCTAATGCTCAGTGAGTGTGCGGCTGTCTTTCAAAGCTTGCTTAAAAAACTTAAAATCTACCTATGTATTGGCAGACAGGAATAGATATTTGTGCTTTAATTGAACAAAACTAAATTATCCGGGGTTTACTGGGCGTAGATCTATTGGGCCATTTTATTATGTGCGTGTGAGGTGAGCAATTAAAATAAATAAAGGCTTAGCACTGCAAACAACAAAAGGTGTCGCTTTGTTAAGTGATATCACAAAAAATACATACATTAATTCTAAAATTTAACTAGAGGCTGTAGCCTCACCTAAATTGAGAGTGAGAGTGTGTGAGAGAGTGGTTAGGAGGGGAAGGGATGTCAGTGCAACTAAAGCGTGAGCGGATAAATAAAGTAAAAAAAAAAGGTAAACACTTTCCTTTGTTAAAAAAAATTTTGTTAGCTTCGGTTTATTTTTAAAATATTAGCATTTAAAAAATTGCTATTTAGTGAAACATAATTACAAGCAATATTAAACTAACAGCATCTATATTTTCCAAAGATTAAACATAATTGCTAGAGGTTCATAACTGATTTGTGACCTAATTTTAGTCTAGGGATGGAACAACAAATTGCTTTATAATTCTTAAGGCTGGACGGGTTTGACATAATTGTAGTAGTCATAATAAGCTAAATAATTTAGCATCAAAATTTAGCGTCCTTCAATTCTAATAACTCATTTCACTAATGAAGTGATACAAATTCTTTTACAAAATTTAAAAATTATTGAAAATTCATAAGAGCGCGAGCGAGAGTGTGTGAGGGTCTTCAAAAAGAGATGTGGCGTGTGAGGAAGAGAGAGTGGTGCAAGAGAGGACCACAATTAGGTCTTCAAGAGAATTCTTTAAAAATTCAAAAGACCACAATTTAGGTCTATATTCAAAATAAATTTTCTTGAAAATTTCTTAAAAATTCTTAAAAGACCACAATTTTTAGCGTCTTTAGAGGCGGTGTGTGGTGTGAGGTGCGAGCCTACAATGTGAACAATAATTATGATTCAATGACTGATATATGACATAATTTAGTCATAAAACCAAAATCTGAATTATAAGCACGAGATCTTGATATGTGTCTTTTCATTAATTCTTTAGTTCGGAAAGATCTTGAACGACCACAATTTAGGTCTAAATGAATTTTGTGACATAATTTTAGTCATAAGCATATTGAAATTTCTTATGGGAAGAGCGCGGAGGCGAGATTTGCGTCGTGTATTCTTTATTTAATAATTCCTAAAAAGAGTTCATATAAGACCACAATTTAGGTCTAAATGAATTTTGCTGACACATTAGGCGGCATAAACAATAAATTAATTATATAAGACCACAATTTGGGTCTTGCAATGAGAAATTGATTGCGATGCTTTAATTCATTGAAATTCATAAAAGACCACAATTTGGGTCTAAAATGAATTTTGTGACATAATTTAGTCATAAACAATGAATTGATTATAAGACCACCACAATTTGCGTCTTTAATTTTAATTATTCACTTACATTACTGAATATAAATAGTTAATTACAAATAATTCTTAAAAATAATTTTCTTTGAGCGATATGGTCCTTCTTGTCCTCTTCCTGGCCTTCTCACTGATGGAGGTCCGAAAAGAAAAATCATCAATATTTTCTTTCTTTTTGCCCCCCATGAGGCTTATCAAAAATTTGGACGACGCGAGCCAAGCTTAGTGATTTGTTGCGGGAGAAAAGGGCGAGATGACGGGAGCGCGGGCGGCGAGCGATAAAGAGAAGCCATTACCAACTCTTGACACAATCTTAATATCCCGAGGTTTGATGACGTCAGGTGAGTTGAAGAAGAACGCTAGATAGCCATGCAAATTATACGCCCGGACTTCTTCTCTCTCAGAAGAGCGTAGATGGCCATGCAGAATTATACGGGGCTTCTGGTATCCAAAGATCATGGAAGAAGGTTGTCTTTAATTTTTCGTCCGTAATTTATCAAGCCCGTGCACGGTGAAGAACGTTCCATTTTCTAATATGTCAATTATACTCATCAAACATCACCTTAGGATTTAACCGGATGTAAATAAAATTACGGTAAGCTCCTATTCTCTTATTTTCTTTTGTAACATTTCACTAATTTGTTTTGTGTCTTTAAATTTAAGTTCCCTTAATTAAAAATAGTATTATTACTAAGCTGTAGCCCCCTCCTATGAAACTTACAGTTCCTATCTTGTGGAACTTACACAGTTTGATCTAACGTAAGTTAGATTTTGAAAGTATAGGAGTCATATTTATTTTCAATAATTAAATAGTTATTTGAATGTTAAAGGTCTTTGCCCAGTGGACTTTGAAGTTAAGCCGTGAGTGAGCGAGTGTGGTGAAGTGAATTTCTGAGCCTAAAAAAGCCTGATAAATGGTGCCGCGGCGAGAGCGCGGGCGGAGCGGAATTTGGTAAAATTAATCCCTCACTAATAGTTTCAAATTACAAAAGAAAACTATTTGACAATTCTCAAATTACAAATACGTGAGGAGGCTTAATTTATATTTAAACTATCTTCATCGTAGTAGCTGCCATTGGCGTAATAATTAATTTAATTGAGATAAATAAATTATTATTCATCATAATTTTAAAGTGAGTGGAGTCGTAGAGAGAGAGATGAAATAAATGTGTCATAATTCTAGAATATAAATATTCTTGCCGCATAGGGCGACTCCGGTGACGTAAGTCACGTGCGCTGCGTTAAATTAACTTGCGCAGACAGATATTTGGAGGGTGAGGATGGGTGAGAGGAGATGTATAATTATAGTGTGTGAGGAGTAACACTAACCGGTGTGTGTAGTGTGTGAGAGTTAAGATAATAATTCGTGCTGAGGAATGCGAGTGTTGTGGAAGGGTGAGCTTGATTGATAATATATTTATTAGAAGGGTGAGGAGAGTGAGGAGAGTCAGCTGTGGTACATAATTCTAGAATTAAATATTCTTGCGCATAAGGCTGGTGACGTAATGTCACGTGGTGCGTAAATTCTTGCGCAGACAGAATCGAGAGAGGTGAGGTGTGTGATGAGAGTGTAAATTATAAATACGAGAGAGAGAGGGAGAGTGAGAGCGAGCGGTTAACCTTGTGTTTATTAAGATTAAGATAAGTGAGATGCGTGATTTATAAATATATTATTAATAATATATATAAATGTAAATAATATTTTTATAATAAATCAAAAAAATGTGAGAGAGTGGAGAGAGAGTGTAGTTGCTGCGGCGATGTGCGGGAGAGTGTGCGCGCTCTGGCTTGGCGGCGCGAGTGCTGTGATGCTACATTTAATATACCAAGGTGCGTACGGCACTAGTACCTAGAAGGTGAGAGCGTCTATATAAGTGTGGTGTGGCGCTGAGATGCCCAACAAAGCTGCATAATACTTCAGCTGCTCTATTTAAAAAATACAACATTAAAAATTAAATTAAATAAAATTTAAATGTGAGAGTTTGAGCGGACGCTTAAGATAATTAAATTTAATGCGCGCCCATGCCCAAATGTTTGTGGTTTAACAAACAATAAATTTCCCAAGCTTTATTAAAAAAGTAAGTGTGTGAAGGCATAAAAATTTAAACTTAGACTACCAATTTAAAAACCTTAACCCAAGCTTTGATATTTGGTATTTTGTAAATAACCAATCCTTTGTAATTGATTGAAAACATATTTGAAAACACTTAAACAAGAGTCAACTCTCGCAATTTGACGGAGTGTTTATGTGATAAATATTTAGCGGTCATATTTTTACCTAGCCCAAAAATTTTGTGATTATAAATATCAATCGAAGTTAGCCTCGGTCATAGTTTTTCTTACCTAGCATAAACTCTGTCTTTGGACGAGCAATTATCAATCAGCAAAATTTCATGAAGTATTAGCGAAAGTGATTGTAGTAAAATGAATTATTGAATATATATATTATTTAAATGAATTAACAAGCAGAGGCGTACAAACTAGGCCCCATTAAATAGCGTTTGGTGCCATAAAATAGGCCTCATTTGCGACCTAACTGATAGCGTTAAAGGGCACTAACATAGCGCGGGGGGGGCGCGAGGTAAGCACCTAATTTAAAGCTTTAATGTAGATACTTTAAGAGCCGGCTATGCCTTATTAATTAAAGGTCTTAATGACAATTTCAAAAAACTCATAATTTTTTTAGAGTAATTTCTGGAGCGCGGGGTATTTCAATTACAATAGTTAAAGGGGCGCGTGAGAGCGGAGGTGAGCCCATTAAGCTCCTAATATAAGGAGTGGAGAGTGCGGTGGAGTGAGCGTGTGTGAAGAGCCCTGCTGTGAGCGAAGAGTTAGAAGGTGGGCGTGTGAAGTGCGGCGAGTGGTAGAGAGTTGAATTGATAATTCTTTGAATAATTTCTGCCCTATTTAGAGCATTAACAAATTAGCTTAAAGCCTAACATAGGCCCCATTAAGCGCCATTGAGTGAGGTAAAGTGTTGAGGAGATGTATACTTTAAGCAGCCGGTGCCTTACAAACTTAAGGCTCTTAATGACAATAATTAAAGTGTAGAGTGTGGATAATTTCTTTGAATAATTCTGACCTATTATATCCCAAAACTAAAGTTAAGTAGAAGGCCTAACATAGGCCCATTAAGCCCTAATTTAAAGTTTAATGTTATACTCATGAAGCCCTGCCCCTCTGTGAGCAAATTAAAGCCCGTCTTAATGACGAATTTAGGAATTACATAGTGAGAGTGTGCGTGTGCGTTGAACAGATGTGTGCGTGCGTGAGGAGTAATAAATACAGTGAAATAATTTATCATTTCCTTGGTTTTTTTCAATATTGTCAAATTAAATCTGCCTGACAGACATTTAAAACAGATGTATCCTATACAGCATTAAAGCTGGCTAAATTTCTGTTCCAAGGAACATCCTAAAAAGCTTTGCGATTTGCAAAATTAAATAACACACAAACGCCCAGAAGCTACAAAGAGTGCAGTCAATTAAGAGGTGTGGTGGTGAGCGAGAGATTCTACAGGTGCGAAGGAATTGAGATACCAATTTAGTTATTCTTTTAAATTAATTTTTGAGAGCCTCATGAAATAATTGCAAAGAATTTATCATTCTCTTATTTAAAATTAAATTTAAAATGGGGGATTGATAAAAATATCTATCTCAAACTCGAGATATCTTCACTAAAATAATTTTAAAATTTAAAAATAATAATTTAAAGAAAAAGAAGAAAGAAAGCAGATTACAAAGTGAGGCGTAATGTGCTGTTTAAATGATATGCAGGAGGGAATACAATCACTTTTGTTGCCATTCGAAATGCACCGTGTGCGAGTGTGTGAGAGGAAACTGAATAAAGGCTTCGCGTGTCCAGTAAGAGCATATATTGACACTTATTCCCAACAAATCTTTAGTAAACAAAAATTATAAAAAAAATTAGAAATCCCTATTCAGTTTGAAACTGCAAACAGGAGACTGCTCGAGAACTGCGCGGCGTTTGCTGGGGGGGTCCTCAATTGCCCCTGAAATTATATGAAACTATGGGCGGCGTGGAGGTGTTAACTCTAAAATTAGTAATGAAGAACGAAACAATTCAAGCCACTTGTAGTAAATGAACCTTTGAATAAGGGTCATGGGTCAGTGGGATTCCTGGTCTTTACAAAGCGCTTGTTAAAAACTAAAATCTACCTATTTATTGGCAGACAAGAAAATAAAAGGGTGGCGCTAACTAATTGACAAAATAAATATTTTACTCCGTGGCGTAATGCTATTGGATTAATATTTCAATCAATTCCTACAATTAAAATTAAATTAAATAAAATTTAGCACTGCAAACAACAAAAGGCGTCGCTTGTTAAGTGATATCACAAAAAATACATTAATTTCTAAAATTTTAACTAGAGGCCTGCAGCCGGCTCCCTAAATGTGGAATAATTTAAAGCGTTTCATGCAAGTAAAGCGCTGAGCCGATAAATAACTAGTAAAAAAAAAGTGCCCAACACCTTTCACTTTGTAAAAAAATTTTTGTATGCTAATTTAAAATATTAGATTTTAAAAAATTCTCATTTGCGAGTTTAATTAAGCTATTTAAATTTTAGGTTAAATAATGCCAAATGATTGAAACATTTTAATTGTAATATATATATGATTTTATTTTCTTCTTTAATGGACCTGCAACAACAAATTAATATAATTCATAACTGACTTAAACCATCCAAAAGTCAAAAATAAGCTAAATAATTTTAGTATCAAAATTTTAGGTCTTCAATTCTTAACTCATTCTTTAATAGGAAAATCATAAATTCTTTTACAAAATTTTTAGCATTATGGAAAATTCATGAAGTCTTTTTGCTACGGGTCTGGTCGTTTGCGAAGAGAATTCTTTAAAAATTCAAAAGAGGCGCGAGCGAGTGGTGAGCGGCGGTCGTGTGCAGAGAGAGGAATTCTTAAAAAGGGTGGGCAGAACCTAGTGTTCTTCAAATATCATTCATTCGCTAAATTGTTAAAATTCTTAAGTAAGACCACAATTTAGTCGGTTTAAGAGGTTTTTAGTCACCTTACATATGTGACATTAATATGATTCATGACTGAATGTGGATAAACATTAATAAAAGCTTTTGTTATTATATTAAAAATTTAAAAATTGAAAATTGAAAATGTGTATTAAAATTATTAAATTACCAAATATAAAATATAAAATATTAAAATCAAAAATTAATTGAAAAATATATAAATAAATAAGATGAAAAAAGGAGTTACTTTATGTACTTGATAGAACACCAAAACTGAACAGTTTTAAAAATATAAAAGCATTAATAGCAAAGGTTGGTTAACTGATAGCAAATAAATGATCAAGCTACATTTAAAGGGACTGAAGAAACATCACTATATAATGTAGGATGGATTTGTTTTATAAATAAATATTTCAAAATCAGCAAACTGTCTCTCGTACCAAACTGCCTGAAAATTTTGAAATTACTATACCCAATTTTATATGCTATTACAGGACACGAAATGATGTCTATAAGATGGGTGCTCTTTTGTTGACCACTCCATGCTAATTTCTATGTCCCACATCCTCGTGACCGTCAATGCGAATTCTTAACATACGTTCTGTAAAAACGAAGTACCTTTCCAAATTATATTTGGAACAAATATATAAATAAACAACAAGAATGTTTGAACGGCTCTGTGGGGTATTTAAAAATGAAAAAAAATTGGCAATTGTCAAAGGATTCTTAAAAACATGAATATTTAAAAAATTAAATTGTTTATTCAATACAGCTCGAATTTTCCTTTCTTGAAAAAAAAACAATGAAAACATTAACCAAGTAGAGGAAAAGCAACATAAAAGTCATATTTTGAAGCACAAATTACAGTACTTGGAGGAAAGTAAACATTAAACATATAATTTTTAAGTCTTTATAAAATACGTAAATTGGGCAGTTTTCTTCATTAAAATATTTCTTCAAAATGTCCATTTCAAATTAAAATAAGATCCAATGGGAACCTTTAATGAAAGCTGCCTTGGGCTTATATGACCAGTTCCAATATCACTCTATAATTTAATAGATTATTATAAACAATTAATACAATTATAGCTAATTAAATTCAATTTTAACAAAGATACCAGTGGAAAGGTATTAAATTATTCTTATGAAAAAATTGGAAAAAAAAGTTACTGTTAAATATGTGGAAGTAGTATTTCAAAGATAAATAAGATATGGAGATATATAACCTATTAATGGTGTTTGTGACAATATTATAAGTAGGTGAAATTTAATGGTAACTTGTAATCATGAGTTTTTATGGGAGCTCTCAGATTTGGGACGACATGCACTAACTGGGAGAGTACACGTGACTAGGTTGCGGGGTGGCAAATGTTGGGGGTCGCACCCGAGGGCACCCAGAGTTGGAAAAGAGGGGTTTGAGAGAGTTCTGCGACCAGCAGAAATAATAGTGTGCTATGAGCAAAAATAACCAGGATGAGTGGAGACGCCGTTGGCAAGTGCGAGGTGACACACGAGAGACGTTTCAGACGTCGGTGCAGTGTTCGCCCGAGGGAAGACGTGACCTAGGTGAAACCCTATCAGCCTCCTGGCTAACTCTATAAGGTATTATTATATACCCTTGGTTCCATTATTTTAATTTACCTACTTGGGTATCCGGGTAGTACGCCCCTAGTGAGCGAGTCGGGGGTCTTATCTAGTAGCCTATTTACGTAGGTAGACTAGTACTCAAATGAGTAAGGACATTTCACCTACTATCTGATGAGCGGTCTATCCGGTAATCACTATATATATATATAATATGATAACCCGTCTTTAAGGGCTTTGAGTGTTAGTCGAGTAGGTTTTCACTCTCGACCCTATCCTTACACTACGGGTATATTGAGCTGTTATACGTCATACACTATCTGTTCACCCACGTTCGCTTGCGTGCATCGCTCCGCTTAGTGCTGTGTTCGCTGTGTGATCATAGTGTGTGTGTGTAATAATGTGTGTAATGTAGTAATGTGCTGTGTGTGTTAGTCGTGTGTGCATATTTAACAAATGATTTCAATAAGCAGTACATATATCTTTCATTTTAGTTTTAACCTAAATGATAAATTTGTTGTTTAATATTGTATTATTTAACAAATATTTATGATTTAATGTTAAATAGACTTTAATTAAAAAAAAGATATAATTGCTCACCTATAAATGTTCAACCTAAACCGTCTTGCACCAGTTTACAATCCTTCATGAGCAAGAACTAAATTAATTATTATACTTACCAATTCTTCACAACCCTAATCTTATCTGTGCCCCCTCCAATAATCTCTTTGCGTTTCGATATGTTATGGTTTTATAGCCATGGGCATACCCTACTTCTTATCTTTATATTCTGTTATCTTTCTATCGTCATGAATTATCTATACAGAGCAGTTTCTTGCACAACATGGAAATAGTAAACTTTTTAAGGTTTAAACCATATTCTAACTGGTTTTAATCATATTGGTCTACAATAATTTTACCCTTTGACTATCCTAATATAAGAGATAGTTTCACTGCTATATAGGCATAAGTAATGTTGTTCAAATGAGAAAATGCGTAGAGCCTTCAACAAGACTACCCAGCAAAAAATTCCAATAGGGATCCCATCAATTCCTATCTTAATTTTAAGATAGGAATGGATGGAGCCTTCAACCAAGATTAACCAAGACTATATATTCTCTGACATTGAGATGTAGGTTGTAATTACTTCCCCTTCGATTACAATTCAAATTTTTGTATTCAAATTCCTTTTGTTCTAGAACTGTTAGTTACAGGAACGCGGCCTTAATGAATGACAGTCGTAATCAAACCCCGAAACTCACAATGTTAATAATTTCATTTCGTTTTTCTGTCGTAAACGAAATAATATTTCTGTTTCTCTTTTCCCCGCTCTTTCTGACACTTTCCTAATAATAATAGCATTAATTTAGTTTTTTCTTCTTTCTCTACTTTTACTTTTTATTTCCTCTGCATTCTTATCTTTTGCTAAACAGTAGCTGATCTCCTTGTTCAAATTTGTACCTCTAATTTTATTTTAAAATTTAAATAAGGGCTGGATTCGATTTTGGTTATGTAACTTTTCAGTCTTAGCCCCGAAATTGTCATAATTTTCTTAATTTTGACCAAATTAAAAGCAAACTGCAGCTTTTTCCGAACTCTAAAACATCGATTTCGATTTTTTTATTGTATTTTCATTTTTAGAGAAACCCTGTTTTTGACAAAAAGGGGTTTATGTCCTACAATTTTTATCGAAATAACTTGAAACTCGATTATACGAACAATTGTTTATTACCCAAAAATGGCTGGAGCCTTTTATTGAATTGTGAAGCGAGATCTAAGCAATGGTTGAATTTTGATCCCAACCTTTTTGTTTCTGAAAATTTCAGGACTTCTGTAGTCGGGGGAGATACACATTTTTTATTAAGATTATTTGTTTATATCCTTCCAACTATCGCCCTGTAACTCTCACTTGTATTCTGTCTAAAATATTTGAAATTCTTCTTAACTCTCATTTCCTGGATCATCTGGAGTCTCATTCCCTTCTTTCAGATCATCAATATGGCTTTCGACGCTCGAAGTCACTGGTGACATACTTTCTCCTATCTAACTGATTTTATGGTCTCCTTCTGCCCTTAGGGACTTTGGGGTGGGGGTGGGGGGGGGGGGGTCTTGTTGGTGGTGCTCGACATATCCAAAGCTTTTGACCGGGTATGGCATGCGTCACTACTCTCTAAGCTCCCTTCCTTTGGGTTTCTTACTTCTCTTTTGCTTACTCTTGTCAAGTTTTCTCTCTGATCGTTCCATATCAGCACTCGTTGATGGAGCGACGTCTTCCTCCTTTCCTGTTAATTGTGGTGCTCCGCAAGGTTCTGTTTTATCTCCAACTTTATCCTTACTTTTTCATCAAACAGAACTCCTCAGCTGTAACCTTCTAACTTTGTTCACTCTTATGCCGAGGACTGGCCAACCTCTTCATTATCTGACTCATTTCACAATCTGCTCCTCTTTTTGCATCTAAAGTTGCCTCTCGTATTCAGCTTTCCGATTCTATTACTGGATGGGATATCCCGGTGGGGCCCCGCAACCTTGTGAACATTCAAATCTTTGAAGTTCTCAACTTTTTTAGACATCTCCCCTCCTCAAAAACACTTTTCCCAGTTCTTTTCTATTTAACATTCGAACGCTTGGCATCTCACCTTTTGAACAACCAACATAACATCTTGGTCTGAATATAAACAAAACTTGTCTTGGAAACCTCATTCACAACGGTTGCTAAAGGTGGTCTCAAGAAGCCTAAGATTTCTGTTTCAGTTCGCAGGAATTTATTTTCCTCTGCAAGTACTTCAGTTAATAAGGGCCTTAATTCTCACCTTGTTTGGAAATTGTTTCTTATACTTACATTGTGGGGGTTCCGATCCACCTTCTATTGGATAGAGTTCGAGTCTAAAAGCTAAGAGACTAATAACCACAGTCTCCTACTTTCAAATTCTCTCGACCCTCTCTACTCTCTGTGAAGAGCGATCGCGAATAAAGCCTTGCTCATAGGTACTACCAATCGCTAAATTCTCCGGGGCGTGGGCGAGGTTGGACGCTCAAACATTCCACCTCCATTGCGATCCCGACCACATAGCCCACAGGGGTTGCTTTACTCTCGCATGAATTTTGTGTGAGAGTATTCGGAAATTCCCAGACTTGTTTCATTGTGGTCCATCCTACTTTTCCACCATTCTGTTCTGTGGAACTCTGCCAATCTTTTTGTTTTTACAACTGTTTTAATCTTCCACCTCTTTAAGCCACGTCTGCTCTCACCTGAGAGATTTGCATTAGGCTTGGGCTTGGGTAGGTTTTCCTTATTTTATTTTCTGCCCTTCTTTGAAAAGTGCCTAGCCCCCTAGAGTGGTGTTGATCTGTAAATATATATATATATTTATATATATAATATATATTATATATATATATATTATATATATATTATATTATTATTATATATATATATATATATATAAATAATATATTATAATATATTATTATATATATATATATATATATATATACATATGTATTATGAGATATATATATAAAGACAATACTTTTTCTTCTAGATTTGGGTTAAATTTTAAAAAAAAAATTAAATATTTTAAAAAAAACTTTTTTTTTTTTTTTGAGTTTATCAAAAAAAGTAATTTAAATGAGAAAGCGAACGAGGATCAAAGGTCACTTCAAAAAATCCAAAATTTTAGTTCTCAAGATACAACTAATGAACTCTCCTTTGAATTTTTCTTTTCAGAACAAACAGATACCAAAATACAAAAAAAAAAAAAAAAAAAAAAAAAAAAAGAAAAAATATATTTAAGTAAAAAAGATGTATCTCGCCCCAATTATAAAAGGCTTTAAAAATTTTATTTTTGATCAGAATTAGAAAAAAAATGTATCAAATAATTTTCACTTTTTAATTTTTTTTATGTTTTTTTTTTTTTCACTTTGAAAGTTGAAAATTCTTGATTATAATTTATTGTTTCCTTCCAAATCGATCACTCACAATTTTCAGGGCGTATATGTCGGCGAGATACACTTTTTCTTGGAAATTTTTTGGTATACTCAAAAAAAAAATTGTTTTCTAAATAAAAAATTGTTTAATCCTCTCCCTACTAACAAAAGCCCTGAAAATTCTCTCCTGATCTCTTAAACCCAAAAAATGAATTTTCGCAATATTTCATTTTCAAAACCAAAAAAAAGTAATGTTTTTGAACATTGGACTAATTGCTGAAGATCTGGGGTCAAATATCAAAATATTAATCTACCAAGTTTGTGAGTATGACCCATCTATGTATAGTTCAAGTTTGAAATTTCGAAAAAAAAAATCGTAGAAACTGAATCGATATTTGAAAAATCGATATTTTCAAAAAATCGATATTTCAAAAAAACAATATATTCAAAAAAGAGAATATTTTCAAAGAAGGCCGTAACATAAATAAATTAATTAACAGACAAAAAAAAAAAAAAAAAAAAAAAAAAAAAAAAAAAAAAACCGAAAAACGAACGTTTTAGAGGTTCAGAAAAAGCTGGGCTTTGCTTATAAATAAATCAAAATTGGCTGAAAATTAAGAATTTTCTGTCAATTTCGGGTTTGGGGCTAAAACGGATTAGCCCCAAGCCAAAATTGAACTCTCCCCTTAAAGATGCTCTAAATATAAAATGATCGGCTTCCAAATTTCTTATTTATAACATTTATCTATGAACGTAATTATTATAGCGACACCAGCAAATATCCACCGATTTTCATGAAACTTATAGGAAATGGTTGAAATGATCTTTAAAGATAGAAAAAAGTAAAAAAAGTTTTAAAAATGAGACTGAAAAAAGTTATAAAGATCTCCAGAATTTCAATTTTAAAACCTAATTTACTGCCAAGACTACCTTCTTTTTTTTTTTTTAAAAATTTGTATAGGCTTTATGGACTCAATGGTGCTGAAGCTATATTTTATTATTTTTTCAGCACTCACAGGTCGTCGGAAAGTACTGGGGCGAAAACTCCCCGTAGACAAATGTTCGCGTGCCGTGGAACTTGGCTTTAAATTAATTTAAATATATATATATTAAATATATATATATAATATATATATAATATATATATATATAACTATATATATATATATATAATATATTATATATATTTATATAATATATATTATATATTATATATATATCGAGCTGGGTCGCGCCTAATAATTTTTTTTGAGGTGCGGCCTGCGCCTATGCGCTACTGCGCCTATGCCCGCTTGGACCTGTTGCGCCTAGCCGAAATATGCGCCTAATATTTTTGTCACATCAAATGTGCCTAGCACCTATGCGCCTTATGCGCCTCACTTCTCGCCGGCCGGTGGCCTGTTCGCTAAATCTTATTTGCAAAGTAAGCTTTAGTGCGATAATAAAAGCATAAACTTTTATAAGATAGTAAAACAGATTTATTTAATTTTTGTAATTAAACACCGTAAACTAATATACACGTCCTCTTTCTCCTCCATGTCCTTGTGGTCCATGTTTTCCCCAGGAGTCCAGCACGAGCGCTGCAGAAGTTGCAAATTTTCAGAGCCATAGTTGCAAATTTATTTGTAGTTAAGAACTACTGAACTAGTTATATATATATATATTATAATATATATATATATATATATAATATATATATATATATATATATATATATATATATATATAGTATATATATATATAATATATTATATATTATATTTTATATATATATAGTTTTTACACTGGTTTTTTAGAAGGATACAAGTTAGCCATGCTTTTAAGTTTCCCACTTTTAAAGAGTAAAAAAAAAAATACTTTGGTTCCTGTTCATAGGCTCGGCTATAGGCGCAGAGAATTGGCTTTGCGCCTTTGCTTAGTCCGCCTTTTTAAAAATTGTTGCGCCTATGCGCCTTTGCGCCTACGAATTGATAGTGCGCCAAAGTCGGTGGCGCAACACCCGCTCTGATATATATATATTATATATATAATATATATATAATATATATATATATATATATATAATATATATATATATATATATATATATATATATATATATATATATACTATTATATATGATATATATAAATATAAATTATATATATATTATATATATATATATATATTATGAAAGTGGTAATGGTCGCTGTTGAAGAAACACCTTCATTAGCTGAAGACTATGATGATGTTGAAGAGACGTGGAGATTGTCGCGATGAATTGGCGTTCCGTCCCGGGGGGCTGCTTTTGGACTCATCCAGTGGTGGTCGCAGCCCCCTTCCACCAGACGCCACACAAGAACTCCCCCCCTCGTGACAATGCCCGCGAGCAGCATTCCGCTCTGCGCACGCTGGAAGGACGCTCGGGTCAGCTGTCAGATGAGGAGCTAGGTGTGCACAACATTAAAGCCACTGAGAAGGCTTCGACCACCTGTACTCTTACCTGCAGTTGGTCTGCACCTGCAGTGAAAGCACAAGTAACAGGCGTTACACGGATGACCGGAACAAGAGCTTAGCGCCAGCAGAAGAACTTGAATGATGTATATGCCAAGCGTTAAACGATTGGTGGTAAAAACAGAGAGGGAGCGCAACTGAAACTCGATTTAACCACGGCGAACAACTTTGAGAGAAGATAGGAATGCTGGCTGGTGTTCTTTGTGCCACTCCACAGTGGCACTCAGTCCACGTACCAGGGTGTCACCAATATGAAGGGGTTATGGCCGCTGTTGAAGAACCACCTTCAATGTAGCTGTTATTCAGTAAATGATGAGACTGATTGCGAGGCAATTGTCCGCGATGAATTGGCGGTTTCGTCCGGGGGGCTGCTTTGGACTCATGCAGTGGTGGTCGCGCCCCCCTTTCCACCAGAGCGCATATATATATATAATATTATATAATAATTATATATATATATATATTATATATATAATATATTTATATATATTCCTCATTACTAACTATCATCTATATATTATATATTACCTATCTTATATTCTGTAATAGTATATATATAGTATATCATATTATAATATTATATTCTTGATCATTATACTATATACTATATATATAATAATAATATCAGTAATTATATATATATATAGTATATATATATATATATAAATATATATATATATATATATATATATTATATATAAATTTATATTTATATATATATATATATATTTTAATATTATATATAATATATAATATATATATATATAATATATATATATATATATATATATATAAAATATATATATATATATTATATTATATTAATATATATGTAATATATATATATTATATATATATATAATATTATTATATATATATATAGTATATATATATATATATATATATTATAATATATATATATATATTATATAATATATATATAATATATATATATATATATATATATATATATATATATATATATATTATATGTATATAATATATAATATATATATATATATATATATATATATATATATATATATATATATATATTATATCTTTATTATATATATGTATTTATATATATATAATAATATTTGGTATATAATTTTATTACTTAATATTATTTATTATATATATATATTATTACTGTATTAGTAGGCCGATGATTTCTTTAATTTTTTTGATTGATCATCATGAAATTAAAATGAAACAAAATTAAATTTTTTATTATTTATTTGAAAACAGAACAATATATAGGCAATATATTTAATGGAAAATTAATATATTTTGACACTTTAAATTTAATAATTAATTTTTTATTGATAATGAAATTACGAATTTCCTATAGCATTATTTTCGAAAGATAAAGCTAAATAATTTAATTATACTGTTTTATATAAAATAAAAAAAATAAAAGAGTCTATCTAATTTATTTATTTTTTATTTAATACATTTTATTTTTTTCTGAAAAAAGATTTACTATTAAAAAAGTTGAAACATTTAAAAATAATGTCTAACTATATTTTACACCATTATTTTAGCATTTGTCATGATATCTTTTTAATACAATTTTTTACACCTATATTAAATTATCTGCAATTGAGTTATATCAGATTTATATTCACTGTGGCAAAGTTACAGACTTATTTTTTTATCTTTATTGGGCTTATTATATATGGTTGTTTATTATATCTAACAAAACATTTATGTTTTTGACACTCATGGTGAAGTTTATATAATGCCCAGGCCTACGAAAATATAGTGTAAATAAGAGACCTCTACCCGATATCAGGATAATCTACATGGGATGGGCTTATATCAGAAGTAAGGTAGTTAATTCCTTGACAAGTAAAGTTTGCTTTATATATCTATTGATCCCATAACCTTCTTTAACCCCTTTTTCATATAGATTTTAACTAAAATAAACAAATTCAAGATGTGCAGAATCTTATCAAAAATATATTTATTACATATTTAATATTTATTAATTACCTTAAACTACTTATATCCTAACACTTTTATTTAATCACATTAGAAATGGAATCTCAATATTGTATGGTCCTTTTAATATATTCTATATATACTAGTAATATCAATTTTTAAAAGGGTTTATAATAATATATATATAATAATTATATAATATTTTAATATATATATATATCTCTATATATAATATTTTATATATAATATATATATATATATTTATTATAATATTATTAAATATATATATAATTATTAATTATTATCTATAATATATATAATAATAATATATTATATATAATATATATATATATTAATATCTAATATTTAATATTTAATATATATATATTATATATTCATATATATATATTCTAAAAGGGAGGAAGCGATTTTGTTATGGTTAGAATAAAATGAAGGATATGTTTCATCACAATTCTTACACAATACATATTTTATAAATATTCTTATTTTAACCAATATTAAAATGTTAATGCTAATAAAGGTATGTTCTAAACTCGTTTCATTGTATACTTTATAATACAATCTACTCGATTCTCTTATTGGTTTCCGATAATCAGTAGACAGATGTTTCTCCAAAAAAAAGAAATGTTTTGAAAAAGTGCGGAAAAAAAAAAAAAAAACCCTCAATTTTTACTGAACTAATATTGTAGGAAATTGGTAGTAATACATGTAACAATATTTAAATTTAAAACACTAATACACGAAAACCTTTACTAATTTTATAAAATGATAAATATATTATTATTTTCTGAAAACAAATATAACATACTCAGTAAGACAACAGAACCGCGTCCTAAACAGTACGGGACGCTGTGACTCTAGTGCCATTAATATTTGAGTATCATATCGTATTATTCGTCTGCTCCGACGTCATTTATCATTTTCAAAGAGACTTATAATTTAACGGAGGATAATACAAATTCCGATTATTCGATTTGGAGTTACCCACTATGTTGCCCTCCGTGTTCTTTTAAATAATTGGAAGGTTATCTCATTTGAATCGCGTTTTGTTTCAGCTAGGTTCCAACATTTTTATCTCTTTATTGGTTACATCATTTTATTTTTGCAATAAGAAAACTTTAATTAAATTTTATTTAATACTTCTGTGTAAATTATATATAATATATATATATATATTAATATTTATTATATTTATATATAATAATATTATTTAGTATATATATATATATTTTTATATATATTAATCTATATTATTATATTATATCTTAATATTATATATATTTATCTATATTATAGGTATATTGATATATAGTTTATTTCCTATACGTTTTAATATTTTTTTTTTATATATTTATTGTGCAAGAGAGAGTATTGAGAGTATGAGGGAGCTGACAAGATGAAGAGTTATGTGGACAGAGGAGAGAGACATGAACATGAGAATTGAATTGTAGAAGTATTGTACTGCATCCATGTATTACCGAGAAGATTTTTGCAAATGTATGTTTTCTTATCACAGTTAGACCATTGACGTTTACGCGAGCTCAGAGAGTTCATTCCCGGGTTCTGCGTTGACCCGTTCACGTGTGGAGTGCTTTGAACTGAAGTAGTCACCCGCCCTCCTTACGTTTCCCTGTACCTTTTTTTTTATCTGTGATTTAATGATTAGGCTTTTCTTTTATCCATCCCACCCCCTTAAAAACTAACCTAATTTAGAATGACCGACGAGAGCAGGGATCTGCCGCAGCAGCACGAATGAGTATGATGACCGCAGTAGAGGGAGAGACTGAGGACAGACGCACGCTAGCAGAAGAGATGTCGATTCCTCTTTCAAGTTTTCTTTTTAGTACGATGATGACTTTGAATTGAGAAGCTGACAGTAGAAGAAGAGAAGAGTACATCTCTTATAAATATACAATCTATTATCTCCGATTTTCTACAACCCACTTCTCGGTTCCCCACATTTTTAAATATATCTTTAAACCACCTTCTCCTCCTATTCTCAGTTTTCCCGGACTCGCAAAGCCATGTACCCGGTATCATTGATTGTGCAAACGCGAATTTGTCAGCACCTAGCCCCTATGAGTATGTAACCACCCGAATTGTTCTTTAGATGACCTGGTGAGTAAGAGAAGAGTTTGACACATACTGCTGGTATTGCAGTGGTGGATGTTGATTCGGTTAACGAGTGCCAGCTTCCAGTTAATTATTGAAGTAAGAGATGATAGATGTAATAGTAATCAATGTAAGAAGTAGAAGTATTAGTAATAATAGATCTATATAAATAACTCGACATAGTAGTAGTTCTATTTATAATATATATAATACTAAAAAATAAAATAATAATCTTAATATTATACTTATAATCAGGCGCTGCTTAACGGGAAGCACAGGGAAGGCCGGCCTCTCTAAAAAAAAATAAAAGAAAAACTAAATAAATAAATTATTCAAATTACTATTTATTACTATTAAAATAATTTAAAATCGTTATAAAGGACGCTAATTAACATTAAAATCATTTATCTTCTTCCACATTTATTTTCATCAGAACATTGGCTGAGCATTTCGGGAATTTGTGCCTACTAAGGAGCAATATATGCTTAAACACTGGTTTGTCATGCACGGTAAAAGAAACTTAATCTTTTTACTCACCGGCAATTTTCTTTCGGGGGAGTTGCTATTGTTTCGTATCAGTAAATTTTATCAAAGTGGTAGCAAATTAAAACTAGGAGGAGAAACTTTTTTTCTACTGTGGAAACATCCTAAATCACCGTGTTTGTGAATTATAACAAAAAAAAAATTAAGATGAAATATCTCAATTGCCACAAACATGTGAATTCACGAACCACTAAAAATTAAAGTTCAAAATACTGAGGCCAAGGATATTAGCTTTTACAGATTCGCAGTTGAGGAAGCGATCTGCAAATGATTAACCATATACTGCTCTCATACAAGATTAGATTTTCTGCATTATTCTACATATAAAGAGCAGAGTGTACACCTACAGAGTAACTTTCCTTTATGTTGATAATGAATTGATTAACCCTAAACTACTCTTAATAACTAGAAAACTATCAATACTATTAAAGTTTACACAAGTCTTAAAACACAAAACAAAAATATTTAGAAATATTGCGAAATATTGGAAAATTATTCCCATTTCTAAATTGCTATTATAAATCTAATTCAAATTACAAAATTTACTGAATCTAAATCTATCACTTCAGGAGAATCTGATTTTTCCACCCTTGTTTCTTCGGTTTTATCTTCCACCATCCTTTCTTCAGTTTTCTTTTCCACCATTGTTTCTTCGGTTTTGTTCTCCACCATCGTTTCTTTTTTCTTTTCAGATTTACTCTCCTCTTTCTTCCTTCTTTTCGCCTTTTTAGGAACAGAACTTCCGGACGCTTCTACTTCGTCAAAAAATCCAGTAAGAGTTTTTTTGGTTGAAGGATTGATTGCAGTTATTATTGTATATATATATAAATATATATATATATATAGATATATATATAAATATATATTATATATATATATATCTATGCATAAATAATATATGTATATATTATATAAAATTTATATATAAAAATTTATATATTTTTATATATATAAATTTATAAATATATATAATATATATATATATATATATAAAGATATGATGCAGTTATTTTGAATATATATATATATATATATGATATATATATATAATAAAAGGCAAAAACAATTTTAAATTCCATCTAGAAGGATATTGTGAAAAAAAAAATTTAAAATAAAAGCTAAATATAAATAAATAAATAAATAAAGAAATAAAAAAAGTATTTCTCACCTACATATCTCCATTAGGTCAAAATCCTCAAAATTATTCATGATCTTCATGGACGACAAAAAATTTCAACCGTGATCACTCTTAAAGATTTCAACACTCGAAAAATAAAAAATAAATGATAAATAAAAAAAATTAATAAAAAGGGAAATAAAATAAAATAAAATAATAAATAAAATAATAAAATAAAAATAAAAAAATAAAAACTATATTAACATAAATTGCGTAAAGCAAGAATACTTACACAATTTATACACCTGAATACATGCATGTCAAATAATCTGTAATTTCTTTTTTTTTTTACAGTTGTTACCACCACTCACGGGCAGAGCCCTATTCAAGGACGGGGTGTTGCACATTCAAAATTTCACCCTTTAGTGAATTACGCAGATGAGCACAGAAGCAGGCGTTAGAGAGTGTGAAGAGATTAAATTCAGCAGGAACTACAGAAGATGGAAGAGAGTTCACAGAACAGACGGTGCAGGAAAAGAAGAAGCACCGAAATCGAAGGAGCTGAGTTACCAATATCTACACAAAATTCGTGCTGACACAGCAACGCTTGTGCTACGAGGGCGTCGTAAAGGTGGGGGTACGCGAGTGATAAGTTCCTACACAACTGCCATACAATACTATAAAAAAGAGATAAGCACCAACAATCGTGCCGCAAGTAGTGGGTCAAGTAAACCGGAAAGTACAGAACAGTTTATGCAGTCTTTTGGCTTTGGACTCGACCCTGTCCAAAAGCCGTATGAAACCAGAGCCCCCCATCATCTGTGATATCCATACAAGGGCGGATGAAGACTTTGTATAGCTGGAGTAGCTGGGAGGAGGAAAAAAAAAGTCTCGCAGGTCTAAACAACTCAACTCCCAGTTTCTTTTGAGGCCACCCTAGCAACCGTTGCTATGTGTGAGGTTCCAAAACATTTTTTGTTTCATGGTTAAGGCCAACTATGTTTATATTGTCAGCAGGGGAGACGAAAGACCGTCGAAAAAGATAGGAACAGTTAGAAGGTGTTTTAGAAGGAGGGAGATTTGTAGAAGCTTGGGTTTTTAAGAATTGAATTTCACAAGGTGAGACGACCCCACCCGAAATTCTATCCAGATAGCGAGAATAGAATCGGAAAGACTAAGGACGAGAGGCAATTCTAGAAGTTTAAAAAGAGGGAGCAGAATTGAATGAGTTGAAGAATGATGAAGGGTCGATCATCGGCATATGAGGTGGATAGAGTTAGATTGCAGGTTGAGAAGATCATTGAATGAAAAATAGGGAATAAAGTAGGAGACTAAGACAAAACCCTGAGGAACATCACTATTGGAAATGAAGAGAAGGTCGCTCCATCAACAACAGTCAATATGGAACAATTTGCAAAGAAAGCTAGACATAAGCAAGCAAAGAGAAAGATGAAACACATGAAGGAGAGCTTGAAGAGCAGTGTCTCTTGTTTAACAGGTCAAATGCTTTGGATTTCCATGCGCCACATGGCAAGTCTCCCGTAGTTCCTAAGAGCGGAAAACCATAAATCGGTTTGATAGTAAGAGTATATTGCCAGATAGACCGAGTTAGAGCGCCGAAGCCGTACTGGACGATCGAAAGAAGGGAATGAGATTCCAGTATGATCTAAAGAAATGAGAGATAAAAGGGTTTCGAAGATCTTAGATATAATAGAATTGAGAATAGTTATTGAGAGATAGTTAGAAGGATCAAAGAGGCATCTTTTTGTCGGAAAAGGTTGGACCTAAGAGTGTTCCACCACTGAGGGGAAGTGCTAGTATGTGAGACATAGTGAAATAGTTGAACGAGGGCCGAGGTCAGCACGGAAGCACACTCCTCAAAACTCGAGGAGGAATTCCAGTCCGGACCACCCGCCTTCCTAATGCTCAACAGATCTTCAGGAGCCCATGCTCCCGCATCAAATGTCTATTCCACAGGTAAAAGCATCAGGACACGTGAGAGGAGGAAGAGGAGGATGGAGGAGGAGGAGAGGAAGGAGGAGGAGGGGAGGAGGAGAGAGGGGAGGAGGAGAGAGGAGAAGGAGGAGAGCAGGAGGAGGAGGAGGAGAGGAGAGGAGGACGGAGGAGGAGGCAAATAAACCAGAATCGTCAGAGTTGAGTTAGAGCGGAAAATAGGAGGCCGAAGAAGATTGGGCCTTGTCACGTTTGAGAGAATTACACACAGAGGCCTTCCAGATCGAATAAAGGAGGAAAGGCAGATTCAGAGAAGTTGTTAGATATGTTTTTTGGCAAGAGGCACAGAAATTTTTATCAGTAGGTAGAGAGAACCCTCAAGGAGGTTAGCGCACTTTCGTTTTGATGAAAGCCCTGCTTTGCTACGTCGAAGAGCTATCCCTGGCAAACAATTCTAGTGAATGAAAAGTAGCGAGAGTGATAGGGAACGAGAATTTTCCACTCCAGATAATTGTTCCCTAGCCTGAATGGCCAGAAAGCAGTTACGATCGAACCACTGGATTACGAGGAAGAAAGATTGAGTCGAAGCAAGACTGAACACTGCCTCAGCCCATCAACGATTACAGCTCCACCTTACCGGCAGAAGTCGAAGCGTCACCAGGAGTCGAAGCAGTTTACTCCAATTATAGTTAAGCGTACAGAAAGCAACGCAAAGGCCCCACCCAATTCATCCGTTCAGTGCCAGAAAAAAAGTATAGAACATTTGGGCTGATTGGTAAGAAAGATTGGTATTATAAAATTTTAAGAAATATAAGGTTTATCATACGAAACAATGAGGACAACGCAAGGTGGTGTATTATAGAGAGAAGGACTAGTGACGGAACTTAGATCAAATGTGTTTAGAATTGGTTTGGAGCGATCTCTGGATTTTGAGGTGCTTTTGATTAGTTGCTACACGATCGTTGCAGAAATGCTGAATGATTCCGGCCTCCTCCCCCACCTTAAATCAGAATGAGAGATCCCAGCCACTCAGTGTGCTGTGCAGTTGAAATCCTCTAATAGAGGCACCTCAGTATTGATAGAAGAAAATTTACATGTATTATATATATATATATATATATATTATATATAATATTATAATTATATATATATATATATATATATATTATATTATATATATATAATATATATATATCATATTATATGTGTGTGTGTGTGTGCTAGTGTGTGTGTGTGGGTGTTGTGTTGTGGTGTATAATACGTGGCATCACATAGTAAGGTCCATTTAGAATTACAAAATGAGTCATTAACATTTTTTGATTGTAGATTAAGAACAAAGAGAAGAAAAACAACAGCAATTTTTAGGTGACTTAAAGTTAACCAAATACAAACATTCAATGTCAAAATAAAAACCGAAAGAACCATGATAAGAAGTGTCACTGCGTATTGTATCGATTAATACTCTAATACAGTATAGGCGATTCTGATTATATATATATATCTAGTACTAATATATGCAAATAGGGGTATATAATTCCTTATACACTCTAGGTGTTTGAGTACATATATATATAGTATGATGTATATAATAAATATGTATAATATAACATTTGAGTTGTATATAGTATATATATATAGATATTAGGGATGTACCGGAAACTCGAAATTTTGCAGTTCCGGCCGGAACCGGAAAATTATGCCGGCAATCACAAAAATCATCCGGCGCGGTGAATATTCCGGCCGGGAACCGTGAATTTCTCAAACTTTCCTTTTTTGTAACTATAAAGAAATGAAAAAAAATATGATTTTATATGATATTTTCAAAACTAAAATCCTATATTTAGTACAACGCCACTTCAGAACATATGGAAAATCATCACTGAAGATAAATATGTGGAAGTACCAAAAATTTTAATAGTAAAAGGGGGAGAGTCTTGTATTTCTAGAACAGGGGAAGGAAACCACAAAAGGGCAATAGATCCAAGCCGCTGAAGATTTAAAGCGAGTATTTTGAGGAGAGTTCCCCTAAAAAATGAATTTGGCATGATCAATGACCCCAAATTCACAGAAAATATAATTTTATCGCATATTGAGTAACCAACATGCACAGTCACAGAAAGAAGGGATTCATATAACTCTATTGCTCATCTTCAACCAAACATCTTATTCCTGGTAGAAAACTATTTTGATAGAGAAGATGTGGACCAACTTCAGTACAGAATAATATGATCAGCAGTATTCGATGAAGTATCTAGGCTAATCAGATATTCATTTACTCAGACTATATAGAACAGCTAAGATTCAAATGGAGTCATTTATCTTATTAACTGCACTATGGCTTACTAGCGAGTGTAAAAAAATGGTCTGGTGGGTGTACTCATTGCAAGTATTTTTCCAGAGTTCTCATTTCGTGATAAAATCCACTATGAGTTTTTGAAATATGATGAATGAATGTGGAATTCCTCTAACAAAATCCATTTGATTCTTCGATCAGGAGATATATAACATGGAAAATAGATACAATGAAAACAAGATACGCCAAGTTGTTGTTTTTGTTTTATTCATTAAAATTCAATTTGTTATTAAAGATGCCTTATCTTCTCAAGACAGATGTGATTTAATAAAGAAATGTAGGAAATTTGCACACATTTCATCATTCCAGTTTTTTAGCTGTAATGAACTTAAAATACAAGGAGACTTGGATCAACATCTTGCAAGCCCACTTATGCCATTCAAGATGTTAATACAAGGTGGAATAGGACATATTTGATTCTAGAAAGAATTGAATGTTTGAAAAAGACCTCTGCAGTTTATATCTATAGAACAATTCAATCATTTAAGCTTTGACTGCCAATAAATGGAAAATACTTGATAAAATTCTAAGAGTTTTGCACCATTTCTCATGGTTACGGAAACATATAAGGCAAAATCAATTATATATCAATTATTATTATATTTGAGCTCTCCAGAATATCTCTCAAACTCTGGGAGACAGCAGGAGTTTAGACTCTTTAAAAGAAGAGCTGAAGAAGTCATTAGAGTTTAGATTTATGAAGAATAAAAGGGAAGAGAAAGGATCAATAGACCTATAGCCAAAACAAGATAATTGTTTAAGTACTGTAGTAGACCCAAGATACAAAACTGACTTTATATTTCTAATGAAAAAAGAGAATTGAGTAGAAAATGATGCTTTGGAGAAATATGCAAATAATTGAAGGTAGAAGAAAGTGATATAGTAGTAGCAGTACAGAAGCAAGGTCAGGCGATGAAGGTTCATCTATTCCATTTCAGAAATAGCTTATCTAAATAACTTAGATTTGCCAAGTACTTCAAAAATTATTAGGAACATTAAGAAAAGAAATTACTGCAAAATTTACTTAGTTTTTATAAATTTGAAGAAAGTGAAAGTTGACAGCGTGTCAGTAAATGTCTATTGGAACAGGAAGATCAGTGTGGCTCTAAAAAAAGATGGCATTGTTATGAAAATATGCAGCGTTTGTACCAACATAACGCTTATTTTCTAATCTGGGAAAAGAAGTATTACTTAATTGGTGGAAAGTGACCAAAGCTAAATTCCCAAAATAGCAGTACTAGCTAAAAATTACTCTCCTTTCCAGTCTTCCCCCATATATTCAGAGAAATATTTTTCATTTTCCAGAAACAGGAAATATTTGAAGGAAAAACGTTTAAAAATATCCCCCATACTGGTTTGAAAAGTTTTTTATTTTGGACCTAATAAAAGAATGGGCTAATGGATTATAGAAAATAAATCTCTTCCATCAAATTTTTCTCATAAGCAAATTAGTAATTCCGGTTGTCCGGCCAAGAAAAATAAATATATAAATAAGAAATCCCGGCCGGAACCGAACCGGAAAAAAATGTTCAAATTCGGCCGGGAATTCCGGTCACCTTCTAATATATATATATAAATATATATATATATATTATATTATAATATATATATATATAATGGGTTTGAAAATATAGATATATATTTTATAAATTATTTAATAAATATAAAAATAATAAAAAAATATAAATAAATAATTAAACGTACTTTAATAGATAAATTCAGGCTTATTAAATAAGCTGCATAATGATGTATGGTATTTAGTAATATATATCTATATAGATTCAAAATAATGATTAAAAGTGTTATATAATGTCCAGAATAATCAAGTTTAAAAATGTTATATAGTGATCGAAATAGTGGAGTTAAACATAAATGTTTTTTAATTAAAAGTTTTCTGTTCTATAAAGAAAATGAAATTGCGGGTATAATATTTATAATTTAATACTGTGTTTTGTTTTAAAACTTAAAATACGCTTGAAATTCTTATCTAGTGGATGTCAGAAAAACAGATCTTTATCTTATAATAAATGGTTTTTTATAATAAAATTATTTATCAACCTATATAAAAATCTATAGCTTTTGCTTATTATATGTTTTGTAAAGGATATGGCGACTTTTCCGCGTTTTTCGCGCTCTTTTGACATGAATTTAGTTTCGTGGATGTAGTTGCTCAAAAAATTATTGCAACAAGATTTTCAGTACACATATTTCAATGTTGAAAGCTTTATTCGACTCTTGCTATTTGCAACCAATATTTTATATATATTATGAATGCAATTTTTGATAAATAATAAACAATCCAATAAGAAAAGTTGTCCCTAACTCTTCCCCACCATAAAAATAACTTAAAAAGGGTTCTAACAATTTTATTATTATTGGTGCTTTAGTTTCAAGTAACCAGCGTAAGACGTAGCCTCCTAGGGCGAAAGAGGCGGCTTCATCAAAGAAACGACTAGATAAGTAGCTGTCTCCTTAGGTCTTTCAACGTAAAACGAAGCCATTACGAACTAATCAATAAACGACACAATCAACTACCTGTTAAGTGGAGAACAAGAAGAAAGATAATTACAACACCTCCACTATATAATTGGCGACTTAAGCAAAAGAACACCCTCCCAAGAAGATGCCTTCCGACAACGAGCAGCCCCTAACAGAAGACCAGCTTGAGGAAGAAACTATTTCCGGGATTAAGGTGTTTTCTGAGACATCCGTTCCAACCTGGTTCCGTGTCCTAGAAGAACAGCTTCACTTTGGAAAAATTACCTCGGAGAAAACGAAGTACTTCTACGCTCTCTCTCAGCTGGCAACAGATCTCCTCTACAGAGCTAAATGCTCAGGCCTACACTCCTCTGAAGAAAGCCGTCATAACAATCTACGAGAAGAATAAGGATTTTCCACAAATTTATGCCAAAACAAGCCTACAGCGGAAAGCTTTCTTTTCGTTTACGGGAAATGCACAGTTATGGCACCAAATTAAAGATAGAAGAAGACATCATCCTAATGCAGTTCTTGAGAACTCTTTCAACCTCCATTCGCCCAGTTGTGACTTCACACACATCCCTTACCCTTGAGAAACTTGGTGATAGTACTAGCCAATGATCTAGTCGGTTTGGTATTGTCTGTCCCTGTCATAGCCGCTGTCAGCCAGCAGCACCTACGTCATCAGCAGGACAACCGCAACCACAAAAACCACGCCAACAACAACAACAACAACAACAACAACAACAACAACAACAACACCTGCAGGACTTCGACCATATAGTCAAAATCAAAGATCTCACGCTTGCCTTGCACATATTTTCTTCGCTCAACAGGCAAGAACATGCAAGCCAAAGTGCAGGTGGTCTGACAAATCAATGCTAACATTGAAGACTCCAATATATCATATTTGCATCAGGAGTTTCCACTAACATCACCTATCGACTTGACGACAAATTTAATCCAAAAAGACCTGTTCTTTATATAGAGACTGGTGATTCTCCTTCAGTGTTTGCAAGACCTCGAAGCAGCAAAAGCAGAATACGACTCTCTTGAAGAATGGAATCATTAGACCTTCCAAGTCTTCTTGGGTTTCTCCGCTCCATCTTGTGCCAAAGAAAACCCCAGGAACTTGGAGGCCTTGTGGTGATTACAGATCTTTAAATGCAATAACCAAGAGATGGGTATCCACTTCCTCACATCAAAGTCTCACAACGTCTGCATGGGTCGCTTAATCTTCAACAAAATAGACCTTCAGAGGGCATATCACCAAATTCCAATACGACCGGAGGACATTGAAAAGACTGCCATAACAACTCCTTTCGGCCTTTTTGAATATGTTTCTATGTCATTTGGTTTGAAAAATGCTGGGCCTACTTTTCAAAGAATAATGGACTCCATTTTTAGAAATCTTCAATTTATTTACATATACCTAGATGACTTGGTAATTTTTTCAGCAACTCCAGAACAGCATGAAGAACATCTCAAGACAGTTTTCAAGCTTCTTCAAGAAAATTCCTTCAAAATATCCTTAGAAAAATGTGAATTCTTCAAGTCATCTCTCAACTATTTGGGATATCATATTTCTTCAGATGGAATTTCTCTCTCCTTCAGAAAAGACGTCCGAAATTTCCAAGTACTCTCTTCACCAGACTCGCCAGCTCTTAGAAGATTCTTGGAAATGATTGGATACTATGGCATTTTATCCCTTGCTTTACAAAACTTATTTTCCCTTTATCAAAAAAGCGAAACAACATCCAAAGATAAGTCTCTTACGTGGACCACAGACGAAGAAGCCTTTATTGAAATCAAGAATCAACTTCAAAACGCCACAACTCTTTCATTTTCTCTTCCAA
>JABUQX010075206.1:5000-10000 GCA_015478945.1 Trachelipus rathkii | reverse complement strand
CTTTTTTCAGATAGGTTTATATATTATAATATACTCTTATTTTTACTTTATGAGTTTATGTAAAGCTCAAAAATAATATAATTTTCTACCAGTTTACAATTATCAAGAAAAATTGAAATTTAAGAATCTAAATAAATTTATTAAGGAATTTTAAAATATGTGTTAGCACATGTGTGTAACAGTTTCCAGTAGTGATTTTGCTTTAAAATCTATTAAAACCAATAAAAACTACATTAAAACCATCAAATAGCATAACCCCAAAAACAAAAAAAAACATTGGTTATTTGGTTTATTTAAAACCAATGGTTTTGTTTTTAAAAAAACAGTTTTTAACCCTTTTATAAACTATATATATATATATATATATATATATATATATATATATATATATATATATATATATATATATATATATATATATATATATATATATATATATATATATATATATATAGGCATATTTGTTGTTTGTGATCAGTAACTTGGCGAGGTTTTCTATGCGAGTACGTTGAGCCAAGTTTCTTCAAAAACCATTGACAAATAACAACACGAGGAGCATAGTCACGTGGCAATAGAGTATGCACCTGATGGACGTGGTACTGGTGTAACTGTTGCTCGTGTAGTAACCTCCAAGTACTAGATTGGTTCGAATTAAACTGTAGTGACAATTTTCGCGTGCTCTTTTCAGGATGCAGAAATTTCATTAAAAACTAATTCTTCTAAATCAACAGTCCTAGTAGATCGGGGTCTGCCTGCATTAGTGTGCTCTTTGGACTGCAAATATCCTGTTTCAGACAGGCGTTGATGAATAGTGGCAAAAAACCCTTGCGCTTGGACAAATTCGGTTGGGATATTTCTTTTGGTACAAACGTCTTGCTGCAGAACTATTGCAGCGTGCCATCCCATACATTAGATGCATGTCAGCTAGTTCAGAGTATGAATACACGTGGTAATTACGATTCATATTCAATAACGAAAGAAACACGTAAGAGACACACACAGTCAATGAGTTACATTGTAATGTGTAACACAAACAGACAATGCATTTATTGTATACAGTAGTTGGTTGTTTGGTCAACAATGTGCTGAAATGTTTAATGGAAGGAGTAGCTGTTTGTGGAAGAGTTATTATTATTTAAATGAGATGTTTCCAATTACTAAAATTTACATTCTCCCTTATTAATAGTCATAATTTATTAAATGTTATACCATTTAATTCTGCGTACAACAATAGGTGTTTTTTGGTTCCTTAACATTTTAACCTAAGTCATCCGCTTTCATGGAATGTCGCCTCAAATACTTTTAACGGCCGCCATTTTTAAATTTATAGTAAATTTGATACTTCTTTTTGTCGTCATTAGCACTACACACAACAGTACTCATCCCAAATATAGGGTTTGTAACCTACTTGGTTTCGTAGATACAAAATATTTAGTAAAAAACACATACAGACAACCAGACGGAAAACTAAGCACATTACGTCATACCTTTATAGGAACTTTTACCTTTATTTTTGCATTTCTTTCAGTTACAAAAAAATTTTTACCCATAATTTTTGAATCACCCTGTATATATATATATATATATATATATATATATATATATATATATATATATATATATATATATATATATATATATATATATATATATATATATATATATATATATATATATATAAATATATAAATATAACACAAAAATATATATATATAAGAAAATATATATATATATATATATATATATATATATATATATATATATATATATATATATATATATATATATATATATATATATATATATATATATATATATATATATATATATATATATATATATATATATAAATAATAACAGAAATTATTTAACATGTAAATAAATATGCATATCAGGCAGTAAAAAAAAAATAAAAATGAAAAAAACAATTTTCTTTATATATCCCATAAATATAAGAAATATGTCAAATTTTGGTTGGTTGTATTTAATTTTGTAAAAATCATTGGAAGGATTCGAATCAGTTCGGATTCGGTTCAAGCTATTTACATGGATTCGGATTCAGTTCGAGGATTTCAACACACAGTTCAGTTAGTTGGTTAAAATCAGAGGTGCTGGTTAGTTCAATTCGTTTGTTCCACACACACGGATTCAGTTAAATGTTCAGTCCAAAGATTTACCAGTTCGTACATACTGACGTGTATATATATATATATATATATATATATATATATATATATATATATATATATATATATATATATATATATATATATATATATATATATATATATATATATATATATATATATATATTATATATATATAATATATAAAATATATATTTATATATATATAATTGCTGTAATGGAATACAAAGCTTACTTCCAATCTGATAGCTGCAGAAGTGAAATCACCATAACGATTCTTCACTTAAAGATATAATCTGTGCCTTGTTTTTTTTTTTTCTCAAGAACTTTTTGTATCATGCCTCATCATAAATGTCGACGAATTTTAAGTCATTTAACTTAAAGTGTTTTCAATTGACTATGCATGCTGGTGAATGAAAATAGTCTTTCTTAATCCTCAGGATGACTATAATAAGATTTTATCCTCCACAATGCGTAATGCACTATTTTAATTATTTTAATTATTTTAATTATATAAGGTTACCACTTAAAGAATTTTAATTAATAACTGAAAAATAAAACTCACCACTTTCAAAACGTTTTAAAAACTGAACGATTATAGCATGATTACTCTAATAAAAATCATAATTCTTTGTCGTATTTCTTTAAAAATTAATTAGAATAACGAGAATATGAACGAATATTAATCCTTTCGTGCCCAAATTAAGTTTAAATTGAAATAATTTAATTTCTTTGCAAATCTATTTATTTATAACATATAAAGTCAAAATATATGCTTTTGAAAGAAAAACTTACTTAGGATAGAAAATAATTAATAGTGAAAATTAAATAAAACCTATGGAAAAAATTAGCGAAAAGTGCTCATCAGACGAAAAAAAGACACATCCCTCTTTCATCAAGGCCAGAAGCCTACTGAAAACTTTATTTTTACATTTAAGAGTATATACACGTTATGCTATGGTATATACAATCGCATTTATTTGCTCTTTTTTGAGTCATTTGATGCAAAAATAGTCCTTATGCACCAGGGAATAAGGTCAAAAATCTAAATTTAAGATTTGTGTATTGAAATCCACATGGGGAACGAAAGGGATAAAGAAAGACTCCGAAATGCGTTTCTCTCCCTCGCTCATTGTATTTGCTTGCTGTTAAGTTTCCGCAAGCTTTCATAGTGTTTTCGCCGTGAGTAATTTCATGCGCGCGCACCTGTTTATTACTTTATTCTCTACAGACAAGGCGCTGGAGTTACGCAAGCATCGTATTGACTAGCGAAATTTTTATTCACGTTGGCTGCTCGAGAATGCAAATTAAATATAAATTTGAATTTATTGTTAATAGAAGTGTTAGAAGAAGAAGAATTATCGACATCTTTATTCTCAAATCACAGTATACTGACAATCAAAATTTTATTTTATTATTTTTCCCTTAAGCATGCGCCGCATGCTAAGCAAACAATAAAATTCACACCTGATATATATATATATATATATATATATATATATATATATATATATATATATATATATATATATATATATATATATATATATATATATATATATATATATATATATATATATGTGTGTGTGTGTGTATTACGTGTGTGTGTGTGTGCCAGTATATTTACCTCAGATGGGAAAAGTCTAAAGGCTTACACAAAATGTACGAAAGTTGGGGAAAACCAGATTATAGGCCAACATGACAAGATACACGAGGTTTGAAGAGTCATAGGAAGTGAGGAAAATAGAAGTAGGAGGAAGTGTTAAATACTTTCCCAGTAGAGTACATGTAGGAGTGAGCATAGCTTCTGTCTGAGTTTAGGAGGGGGGGGTTGGATAGGGAAAGGGAGAGACTGTGTAAACAGGCGAGTGGCACGGGCTCTCTTCTAAGGAGGACTTACGAGAAAAGATAGTTCAGAATAGTGTCCATTGTATTTGTGAAAATATAAGAAGAGTGACGCTATACAGTTCGTCGTTCAGTAAGAGGTTGGAGAGAGTATGTGAGAGATGAGAAATTGACGATGCGAAAAGCTCTAGACCCCAAACCTTTCAAGAAGAGCTGTATCAGTGGAACCACACCAGATGTGCGAGGCACATTTCATTTACAGAAGAACGTCGGAAATACGTGTTTACGAAGAAATATTACGAAGATTATGTAGAGAAGATATTGAGGCATTGAAACTAACCCTATTTCCTATGCCCCAATTAGAAATAGGAAGGGTCAGAGGTCAGCTCAAGGTCACCCTTCGATGATGGGTGAAATCCCCGACATAAGAATGGAAAGAAAATGAATTAACAGATAGTGGTTTATAAATTGGAAAGAGAATAAGAATTGAAAACGATAGAACAAAACCCTGAGGAATACCACATTATTGATTTGTATATTTACTCGTGTACCGTGAAATTATTTCACTTTCCTTAGAGAAACTTTTTTCTTAAATTTGAAGTTTTCAAATAATTTTGTCTTAAGTCTTTCCGTTTGATGTTCAATTGAAATCATTTTCTTTTTTCAGAACCCCCTTCTGTCTCCCCGTCTCCAGTTTCTTTTAAGAACTTTCCAAAAATATCTCAAATGTCAAAATTTTAAAGGGAGGTGAAGGTAGACATCTCGTTAAAAAAAAAAAATTCAAAGAAGTAAAAGTTTCATATTATTTTTTTTAAATGTTTTTGCTTGGTTGATTTTGTGCGGAATTTTGGGTTTCTTGTTTTGATCTGAGTTTTTCGAGTCGGATGAAAAGCCTCTTAAAAGTCAAATTTTTTAAAAAATCTCTTTACAATACTTTGCTTTGTGATATACTCGTATATATATATATATATATATATATATATATATATAACACTATATATATATATA
>JABUQX010075206.1:0-2500 GCA_015478945.1 Trachelipus rathkii | reverse complement strand
TATATATATATATATGAAACAATTTTATTTATAAGAATGTATTTGTAAATTTGAGATTTTTGGAACTATTTTAGCCCCCTAAAAAATGGACATAAAATTGTAATTTTCAGACAATTTTGGTCTAGAGAAAGCGAGAAACAGCTTTGTATTAGAAACTGATTTTTTTCAGTTGTTTTTGTCTGGAGGTGGACATCGTTAGACTTATCAAGGGTCCTGGGCTAATTTTTGATAACGTTATCGTGTCTACAATTTTTTTCGAAATTACTTCAAACTTGAAATATATAGATGGGTCTATTACGCACAAATTGCGTAAGTTTTTTTTATTTTTGGAAAATTGTGTTCAACAATTAAAAAAAATAAAAGTAGGTTTTGAAATTCGACAATGCTGAGCACAATTTTCCAAAAATCAAAAACTTCTATGTGCATTTTGTGCGTATAATATACCCATATATATTTCAAGTTTGAAGTCATTTCGGAAAAATTCTGGAGTTGATATGAAAAAATGTCAAAAAATTAGTTTTGGAAAAAATAAAAATACCAAATCAATGACTACAGACACAGAAAAAACACCCGAAAATGACGTTCTACGAGGTTTAATTGATTGAAAAGGACACCAATTATTGTAGTTAAAGGTAAAAAATAAAACTAAAATTTCAAACAATTAAAAGATTGTGTGGAAATGTTACAGCAGGTTCAATATCGTTCATGAAACATCAAAAGATAAAAACTAAGAATAAATAAACAAGGAAAACAAAAATATAAGAAAAGATATATATATATATATATATATATATATATATATATATATATATATATATATATATATATATATATATATATATATATATATATATATATATATATAGAAGAGAAAAGGGAGAGAGAGAGAGAGAAGAGAGAGAGAGAGAGAGAGAGAGAGAGAGAGAGAAGAGAGAGAGAGAGAGAGAGAGAAGTTCAATTAATGTGAAGGTAAAAAGAAAAGAAATAGGTTTAAGTGTTTTTACGAATGAAGATTTATAAATTTTCCACTCCTCATATGTAGAAGTTCCGAAGAGATATAGGGTTCTTGGTAATATCCGAGTGATCTCTGATGGCTGCATTCTCTGGTTGAGAGATGTGGAGATTAGCTTGAAAGGAGATTGCCATGTGCTTGAAGGCTCGCATCTTCAGCTGTAGGCTAGTTTGAATTACATAATTGACGTTATAGTGGCCACATTTATTTATAAACCATGTCAGAGTTTCAGCCCATAGAAATGCTTTCTTTGGTTTTAAGAAATGTGCCAATTGAGTTGCTATTGATAAAGGATAAAAGATATTATATTGAGGAAACGTTTTGGTTTACGATATTTCTAAAACGAAAGTGAAGAGCATTGGTACGAGGTACAATGTAAAGACACATCGTTTGTAGGACATTTAGGTTGGCATATGTATCGAAAAAAGAAAAAACTAGTTTATAAAAATTGTTAGTAGGAAATAGGTTAAAATTTGAAAACTGTCGTAGAAAGGAGATCTCTTCATAGAAAAACTTCAAGCAGAACAAATATAAAAAGCTCCGTTTATGTGATTATATATATATATATATATATATATATATATATATATATATATATATATATATATATATATATATATATATATATATATATATATATTGCTATACATGGGCGTCCAAAAAATAAGTATCAATCTAGTTAATTGATATATATATATATATATATATATATATATATATATATATATATATATATATAATAATATAATAATATATATATATATATATATAATATATATATATATAATATATAATACATGGGCGTAGGCAGGATTTCATTTAAGGGGTGATATTTTATTTGAGTATATATATATATCTCTTTCTTTTTATATATATATATATATATATATATATATATATATATATATATATATATATATATATATATATATATATATATATATATATATATATATATATATATATATATATAAATACTAGCACCTTTAACGACATAAACGCAAAACAGATATTTGCACACAGCTAGTTGATTTCAAGCCAATATGAAAACGAAAACACATTAAAACTCTTTAGAAAAAATGTAAGTTTATAATACGTTAGTAATTAGTAATTACTACTTCATTATCTATCGATTGATGTATCTTTTTCAGTTTTTCTTATAATAAACACGCCAAAACGTCGTCCATGAAGCATGCCAGGTTCATTTTTTTATTTCTGCCAAGATTTAGGGGGGCAAGTGTCCCCCTACACACTACTTACATATATATATATATATATATATATATATATATATATATATATATATATATATATATATATATATATATATATATATATATATATATATATATATATATATATAATTTAGAAGAATGTGTTCCTTGATTTATTTATAATTGACCCAACTTTCCGAAAATTATTTTCAGCAAAATTTAAAGACAAATCTCAAGCTAAATTAGCAGCTCCTAAGGATATTTTGTATATGAG
>JABUQX010075205.1:10000-25865 GCA_015478945.1 Trachelipus rathkii | reverse complement strand
CCTTTTATCAAAGAGCCTCAGTTTTTCTAGAAGAAGATAAAGGACAGTAGTAGTAGGAAGTTGTTCACAGAGTTAGATAGTAGTAGTATTATGTAGTAGAGTTGCAAGTAGTGGAAGTAGATCTGAGTGTCTGGGTAGTGTCAGTAGAAGTTTTGTGAGTCGATCATGGAGAAGACAACGAGTGAGGGAACGTGCAGGAAGAAGAAAATAGTGTGGTCTGACATGTTTTGCAAAATAGTTGAAAGAGCTTGAAATAGAGGAACTGGAAAGGTTATTAGATTTTCTGCCGAGTAATACTGTTATTTTTAGTTTCAAGGAGGAAACAGTATATTGATACGATGTTCAGTATGAAATTATAGTGTCAGCATCGAATCTTTCTTGAGTTTGTTTGAAGACGAGGACCGCTAATTCTATGAAGCGCACATCTTTTCGAGGTAAATAGTCCGAGACCGATAGCAGAGTAGAAAGCTCAAATTTCTATGATCTTTTTGTTGAGATGTACTCGCATTATTATGTTTCAAAGATTATCACTTATCCGGCTTATGCATTTTGCAGGATTCCGTAGCAGCTTTCAGTCATAAGCAACGCACTGTTAAGTCTCAGTTCGACCATCTTTGCAGCCAATGAGGGCACTGAGGCACTGGCACTTGACAGGCACTGACGGTGCCAAAATCTTTCAGCACGAGGTGAAATTTTAGAAACTTAAATTATTGTTTTAATATACTGCATATATATATTATTATATAGTATTATTATAATTAAGCTTACATTATATAGTATAAGTATATATATATAATAATATATAGTATATTATTATATTATATGTATGTATATATATATGATATTATATGTAATTATATATATATATATATATATTAAGTGTGGGATAATCCCGTCCGTACTGGTAGGATGTGCGCAGGGGAAGGTATGTGAATGACTACGTAATATGGAAAATAGGTTGAGTCGGTGGCCCTGCTTTACTCTTACGCTAGATGATTGTTTTGTGTGGTTGAATCTTTTGAATGAGTTTGAGAGGTAATGGGTAAAGGGGTGTTGGGCGTGGGTAGGTGTAGTAAAAAAAGGTGGTTTCGTTGAAATATAAACATTAGTATTAAGGAGTAAGGATTCATGGTTGTTGAGTGAGTGAGAGTATGTAGAGTTGAAATCATGTTAGATGGTGATGGAAATTGGAACAAGTATCTAAGTGTTACGGTGATTTAGGAAATGCAGAGTGTTGGTTAGGGAAAGTTGGTGAATCGGTGAGATTGGGCAATTAGATTTCATTGAGTGGTCAATACAAAGGGAACTAAATATGCTGTTACAGGTGATTCCTTGTGTATATTAGTAGTGGTCTAGGTTTAGAATAAGAGTATAGATTTTAATTTGTACAATCCTGCTTAAGATGGACAGTCTGATATAGCGGGTGCAGTGTTTAATGTGTGAAGAATTGGTTGTCAAAATGAGGACCTTGAAAGTGTTACGGGATGTTGTGTGTATGAACAGATGAATGAGGATAATACATAGCTGAGAGCATGGTATTAGATGGTCACTGTAACTTTATGGAAAAGGGATGGAATCAATCGGGCTTTGGTTAAGCAGTAAGTGTATATGGTGAGTGTGCTGTGGGAATCGAAGACTGGTTGGGAGACCGAAGAAAATGAGTGGGTGAGTCAGTAAACGGATGATGGACTGATGGAAAATGAATGTGAGGAGTTGGCAGAGATCGAGAAGATTATGATGCCATTATAAGGAGTGAACTGACGGGGGTTTTATCGAGGGATAGGTGGTTTGTGAATGTGCCTTGCTGGTCCAAGGGCCGGAATGAACCTCCTAATATCTTGTCGCGCGGATGCATATTAACCTACAGGTGCGGTCCTGGATACGGTCTTCTTGTAAAGCTCTGCGGTGAAGCCTATATAATATTAACAGTGAGGAGACTTAACTCATATTGGGGTATGGGGGAGGGGGTGGGCTTTCCTCTTTTGACCTCGGCGTGGGTGACCTTGCACGGGTGTCTTTCTACTAATCTCGGTTTTTTGGCTTCGCTTATTGGTTTCGCAACTCTCACTCCTCAAACTGGGATAGTGGGTATATATGATGACTTATCACGCTCAAATATATTATGTATAGGTGATATATATATATATAAGTATATATAAGGTACTATTTAATATGTATGTTTATAGTATATATAGTCTATATTTAAGTTGTACTAGGTAGGTATGTATATATGGTTATTATATCCCGCTATTACTGTAGTCCTGCTGTTACTTTATATATATTATTATATATATATATTTACTTATGTATTATACTATATATATATTTCGTATATTGAAGATATTACTAATTAAACTATTATGTATATTTATCATATATTATAATATTTTATTACTATATTATGTATATTGTATATTTACATAATTCTTCTATCATCCTCATGTTTCATGTTTTCAGTAATAAATTACTGTTGAGAACGACAAATGTATTTTGTGATTTCGTTACTCGGTTCGTGTAATGGAATTAGATGAAACCGGGATACTATAACAAGCCGTAACATAGCAATCAGATTCTTGTCAGTTCTTAGCTGCCGTGTGATCAAGTGACTGACCTGATGCGAAATGACTTGCATATTATCCATTCTCGCTGTATAAGCGGATTGTCGTAGTACTCGGTAGATAGGAACTTTGTACTCCTCTGTATTTTGACTTTGTTAATGTTCAAAATTTCAAAATGTTAATTTTGAAAAATACCTCGTAGTGCCTGAAGGTCTAAGTGTATTCAGGTCTGGACGGTGAAGTCCTTGCCAGAACGAGCGTGGAGTCTTGAGGCGATTCTGTGTGGCCCTCACGTGCGCCTGGGTAGATGAACTTTTCTATAGACCTTGACTTAGTGTATAACGTATTGATCTGGTGTTATGGATCGTTCCTATTTTTTGGAGGTTTTGGGATAAGCCAGAAGATCGGGTTATAATAAGCAGGTCATCTATTTAATTTGGAAAAAGCCGTATATTCAGGGTAAGCTCTATGGGGGTGAAATTATGTCGTGGCTATTTAAAATGGAAGCAACAATTCAATAGTAAACATGTGCAGTTTAGAAGATAATGAGCTTATTATATTAATACTTATGATAGCTGTGTATATGGTATAGTTGAAATACTATTACTATATTACTAGGGAATTATAATAAATAGGCATATATGTTATATACTTGTGTAGCAGTATATATATTATTTTGATATAAAAGGGTATATGCTTCGTTACTTTGCCTACAATGAATAGTAGTGAATGGTTAACGGGTGATACGGATTTACCTTTATCGTACGTAAAACGTTTAGGTAACGGTTATTCTTTTCGCGTTAGTAAGACGAGTGGTGTCTCAGCACTGTAGGCTAGTTATATTAGCCTATATGCATTATTATTCATAGCATATTAGATTATACTATATAATATATTGTTGCTACTATAATAGTTAGCTAGGGATATATATATTATTATCTGGATATATGAATAAATATAGGTGATAGTATATATATACTAATAAATAATATTATTAGTATACTTATATATATATATTCTTACGCATATAAGGGTGTAGATGGGATTGATAATAATGCAGACAGGAATAAGATATAGGAAAATAGTGTGTAACGGTGTTAAGAAGGATTGCAAGTTTCTAACACTAAGGTCAAGTCTGAATTGGATTCATCTCTCGACGGTAATGTATCAGAAAGTACAGTAGTAAATGAGTCTGGCCTTCCAACTATTTCGAGAATATTTTGTTAATTAGGGATGGAAGACGAAGTATTAATCTATAGGTACTAATAATGAATTATAAGTACCTTATAGGAAGGTACATTTTATTGGTGGTTACAATTTATCGAACAAACATGTCAGCTCATAATATTGATGATGACCTACGTGAGACAAAAGAAAACGAGGGGAATACTTGTTCATGGCCTGATTTTGTGGGTTTAAAAGTCTAGAAATATGGACATTGTTGATTCCTTTCTGTTAGTCGTATCGTATTGGCTAGGGGGAACGATCTCAATTCGCCACGATTTTCTTGGATAGTTATACAGTGGGAAATATATTGAGGGATGGAGAGAAGAAGCAATGTTATAACATCAACCTATCACTTTGTGAAGTGATGCCCCATATGGTGTGTACTTGCATTGTATTCCCGACAATGCCATATTGTCTAACCCTTTTTTTATTAATTATTGATTACATATTATTATATTCGAGGATCTCATATATATTAATATTATAGTAATTGTATCTTAATATTTATAACACATATCTATTTACTTATATATATAGGTATATATCATCATATATGATCCCTCCATATTATATATATTATGATAATGGATCACCTTTTTATAGTCTTAGTGATATAAAATATATTATCATAAATATATATTTATAGCTAACTATTATATATTCATGGTGAAACACAGTAAGCAAATGTGTATCTATAAACGATGTCAGAATGCAAGCTTATTAGGATACTATTATTACTATACCTTTAGAGTCGTTCTTATATAAATATAGGGTGGAGGCTATTAATAATAATATATTGTTATTGTAATTGTTAGTATATTATTACTATTTATAATATTATACTCTTCATTTTATTATATATTATCCTATGAGGCTATACTATTGAATATATTCATATGTGTGCGTGGACATTATTTACTATAACTAGTAATATTATATAGTATTCGTAAAGTTGACTGTATGGGATATTATATTATAGTATATATATTAAATATCAATATATAATATATTACTATACTAGCTGTATATTTTAATATCTTATATACATATATAGTAATATATATATACTCATTATATATTATATATTATATATAAATACTATATATGTATGTATAGGAAAGTTAAGTAATTATCATTATATTATTACAAATATATAGCTATATTATATAGTATATATACTCATACTATTACTATACTATATAATAGTGTGATATATTATAATATATTACATATATGCTATTCACCGTATATATACATGGGGTTACAAGTTTAACAATTAATGTATTTCTATTTTACTGAATAACATAAATTAATACTATAGTATATAATCGTATCATATATCTGGTATCTAATAATTATATTATAAGGTATATATATATATATATACTATCTATATATATTTATATAATATATTTATTATAATAATGAAAATATTATAAGTATCATATTGTGTTTCATATATATTTTACAGTGTTGATATATAGATGTGAATATATAATATTTAAGTACTTCAATCCCTGTGTATATTACTACTATATATATATATATCTATAGACCATGAATCCGAAAAAGTTCACCTCGATATATTGTATTTTTCCTGTTCTGAAAAGCATTTAATCAGCAAAATCAACAAACTTTTCGATATAAATCTATAGTTTGCGTTCAAGGTGCATTCTCGATACTATTTTAGACTGTTATTATTAACTCATGTTCCGTAACTCATATAAGCGTAGCTTTAACATGCGGTATGTGACTAATTTTGATGTTTCTATTTAATCTAGACGTATATGTTTTATTAAGTTTCATACCTAGTTTTGGGATCTAGTTATTCTAGTTACCTTAAAAACTAGTCCTTGTGTGTGGGTTTTCGCTAGTTTTCATCCTAATTGCTAGAGTGCGCTAGCTTTATAGGAATCATCATGAGTACGCTAGCTACCTTGCTTTATTCGCTCTATGTCATTTTAGACCTGGGCTCTCGTTCATTATAAATACTGAGGCGGAGATAGTTTTTTTGCTAGTTACTCTAATACTTTATTTGAGTTTTGCAAGTTGAAAATGGAGATGATTTATTTTTTTTGTGTTTATTACTTAGTCATAGAGGCTGTACTTTAAATTATTCATGTGTATACTTTTAATAAATTTACTAGTCTGCCAAGGCAGCGGTCTAGATTTTAGTTTTTTTAAGAATGTTTTCTAGTTTAGCCAGTGAGTCACTAAGATTTTATGGTTCTTAAAAGTATTATCTCTAGTTTAGTTTCCATCAGCTTCGATGTTGTAGTTTTTAAAAAAGCTTCTAGTCCAAGCCGAAGACCTCTAGTTTTAGGTTTTAAAGTTTCTTATGTTCTAGCTCAAAGAGTCTCAGTGTGTCAGGTGTTAAAAGGTCTTCAAGTGTTAGACAAGAGACTCAGTTCGGGTGTAAAGACTTTTTTTTAGTTTCTATGTCTTAGCCAAGAGCCTAGTTTAAGTTTTTTAAAAGTTTCTAGTCAGCCAAAGAAAGCCAATAGATTATAGAAACATATTGCAAGTAGCTAACATTTTTTTGCGCAGAGATAAGTTTCTTAAATTAGGAAGTTTAACTTATATATATAATAAGTTTTTATTACGTTTTAATTAAGATGTTAGCTAAAATCGAAGATAAAAATTTATATTTTATTAATTGTTTATATAATGAATAAATAAATATTAATGTAAAAATATCCATAAAAATATTGAAAAAGATAAAAATTAAAAAAGACTGGTGAATTAATTGATAGATTTCCTTGAAGCGTAGATGGTAATATGTAAGCATATATAGGGATAATAAAAGTCATAACATGCTAATTAATAATATACTAAGATCAGTATAGCATAATAGTAATCTTTATAATATGTAATATTTATATATACATAACATATAATTATAATAATAATGCAGATTATTAAGTGAATATAAAGTGTTCAGGTTTATTTATAGAAAAACCATAAAAATACTATGACAAAATTATACTATTTGACTCTCATCGTACACAAGGTGTCTTCCTCAACTTTCGTAACAAGCGTATATACGAAATAATAATTTATTTTATTGTTACATGTATTTTACATATATATAAAGAGGACATTTGTTACTATAGCTTTACATATAATATACGGAGCTATATAACATAATAGTAATTAAGTATAAAAAAGATTTGTATATAGCTTATTTAATATCTATATATATAAAGATCTTTATTATATATAACTATAAAAAATATATATATGTATAATATTATATTAATATATATAGGCAAGCTGTGTCCTTTAAAAAGTGATGGTTAACCGATATATTATCGACAACGGAACAGATGTAATCGATCCTTATTGTGATCGATTATTTCAAAGATAGGTCGTCCGAGTTGCCAAATACAGATTTTTTATTTTAACTAAAAAGGAATACCCAAAAGATTGAAAAGAGTACAGGAGTCTCTCGGGACATCAGGCGGGAGACGACGGGGGACTTCGTGCCCCCCTCGAATGTGCACCACCGTCGGCTCGAGCCCCTATAAAGAAACAATTAAAAGTAAATTAACAGAATATAAAAAATACAATTGCATCTTGTGACTGTTGTAAACTCTTAGCGCTCCATTATTGAGTTTTTGCTAATCACGTGAACACTGCAGTGGTTCCACCGAAGAAGCGTCTGCGAACATTTTCGATATCAGTTCTTTTTATTACATCCTTTTAAAGGAAATAGGGCAGTATAGTAAGACTTGAATTATTATCTTAAATAAAGTTAATCTATAATATATAATATATATAATATAATAATAATAAGTAAAATTATACTTTTCTCATATTTAAGCTTATTATCTCATATAATAATATGTATCTCATATTTAATATAGATATTTCAATAATAAATAACATCATCTAATTTCTTATTGAATAAGTAAATGATATATATATAAAATAAAATATAATAATAATATATTATAAATAAATATATAATAGATAAATAGGAGAAATCATAATAAAAATATCAATTATAATATAAATAATTATAATAAATAATAAAAAATATAATAAATTATAATAAAATATAAAATATACAATATATGATAAATTAATAATAAAATAAAATAAAAATATAAATATATAATAAAATAAATAAAATCTATATAATATATAATAACAATTATTTATTTAACATAGTTTGGAAATATAATCAATATAATTAGGAATTAATTAATGAACGATAAGTAATATAACTATACATAATATAAATATTAAATAAATATATAAATATATCAGAAATTAATAGTGTAATAATAATTTCTTATATATATAATAATATATATTATAATATATAATAATATAATAATATTATACGTATATGCTTATACCTTATATATATTATATATATAATAATATAATATATTATATATATATAAACGATAAATAATAAATTATACTTACAATTAATAATATATAATATATAATTATAAAAAAAATAATATAATAATAATAAAGAATTAAAAAATAAAATAAAAGAACTAATAATAATATATAAATAATAATAAAATATAATAAATAAGAATAATAATATATATATCAGGCGCGGCTTTACGGAAGAAGCACAGGAGGGCCGGGCCTCCTCTAGAAAAAATAAAAGCAACTAAATATAAAAGTAAAATATCAATATACTTTATTATCATTAATAATTAAAATAATGTTTAATATGTTATACAAGAACGCTAATTTACATTAAGATATTTGACTGCTTAAATTCGAAATTAAAATATATATAATAGAAGGATCATTGACTGATATAGAATTTCGATATAGTAGCCATCACAAGAAAGTATCAAATTATTAATGCTTTCGAAACACTGGTTGTCATGGCAAAATCAATATAAAAAGAACACTATTTGTATATTTGTCTTTTTGAAGAATTTTTCCACAAAAGCTCCATCATCGAACACGTCATGGTATTTTCAGGTGTTTCTTCATGTTTGTGCGTATTTGGGAGTTTAGCCTCTTCAAATATTGTAGAAACAAAATAAAGAGAAGGATCTTATTTTAAAAAAAAAATAAATAAAAAAAGTTGTCTAGCAACTTTTTTGCATAATATAAATTATCTAGTTAGAAATATACATGTATCTAATATCAGTACTTACATAATTTAAATATATAATAAAATTATTATATTATATATTTATAGGAGATGAGAGAAGAGAAGAGAGAGAGAGAGACGAGAGGAGAAGAGAGAGAGGAGAGAAAGAATAGAGTAAGAGAAGAGAGAGGAGAGAGAGAGAGTATATATCATAAAAACTTTACTATACGAGACCGATGCCAAGGTGTGTAAGAGAGAAGCGAAGGGAAAAGAGTCCAGATTGAGGGACTCATGCGGGAGGGCAACGCTTAGTTCAAGGCAACTAAAAGATTTTAAAGTGTGATTAGAGGCTGTATTATTTTTGGATCACCTGTCAATCAGTCTAGGTTTAACTCAATCCTTAAACTGCAAAGGAGATAGCCATCCTCGACTCATGAAATGAAACTGTGTTCAATAACATTAAGATAGCATAACGTGGTTTTGTGATAGGGTATGGTTGTAGCTACTACGATGAATAAAACAGAGGAATGAAAGGAAAAATCCAACGAAGAAGAAAAGATCCAGTACGAAACGGTAAGGAAATAAATTATAAAATTTATTGTTATTTATTATTAAATTTAAAAGAAATTGTTATTGACAAGTATTATTTTTTTAGGGGATGGGAACCTAGGACTAGGAAACTATAAACAGAAATAATAATTCCAGGTCGAGCTTGACAGAAAAAAGCATAAGAAAAAACGATAATTAATAGTGCGTCCGGATGATGAGTTTCAGCGAAATTAGGAAAACAGCAGTTAATACAAATCCAGTGTGTCTCTGCAATGAGGCACTCACGACAGTATGGAATTAGTTTAACCTCCGCTAAGTTGGGAAATATTATGAATGTATCACACGTTATTTGGATTTTATAAATGATGATATATTACAACCACTTATTGTATGACTGTAACATAATGATTCAACCTCATTCATATATAATTAAAGTTGTTCCGGTAATATTTACATCGATTTTGTCTTCAAAATTTAGTGACGTTTCATAATGTACATTATTGAATATTTACTAATCAGTGTCCGAAGATTAACAGCTTTATTTTGAACGTTTAATTTCCTCGTTGCTAAACTATTTTTCCTTAGGTCTCACGAACATTGCACAGTGAATTAGTGGAAGTGACGACATTTACATAAGTATAAGGAATTTGTGCATTTATAATAAGGAATAATAATAAATTGTAACACTTTTTAATCTTATTAATAATTGTTAGTAGGCTAAATAGATTAGGGTACGATTTTTTTATATTTATTACACGTGCTTTAGTGGTTATAAAATATAAAATAATGTAATTATTCTAAATCAGTTTTTTAACAAATAATAATTGTGAAAGATATATTAGAAAACCTCGGTTCATTGTTTTCCTCGTTACCCTTTGAATTGTTTATAATCTGATGAGTTGATGTTCAAACTGCATTTGCATCGATTAGTGGGTCTGTATTTACAGAATCGTACAGACAGGATTTACAAGGCTAAACAGGTCTAGATAATATAACGCCAATTATATATACATATGTCCTATATATATACTTATATATAAATAAGAAAAGTATAAATAAACATCTGAATATACTTAAGTATATATATTATATATTATATAATATATTATATATTATATCATATATTAAAAGTGCCTCCACATGTTTTCGGTTAACAAGGTGAGCCGCTAGCTGAGGTCATTATTTATTTCAGCGTTTATAGTATATATATAGTATATTATATTAATAATATTATATAAGTAGATATATTGATTATAATACTTATGATATATATTATTATATACCTAATATTATCAGCATTAATGGTTTATAAAATACAACATATAATATAGTATATAATTATTAATATATATAAATAATGAATATATAACTATAGTAGTAGATCAATAATATTATATATATATATATCTATATTATAATAATTAATATATATATATATATATATATATATATATATTTATTATTATGTATATGGCTTTTGTGGCTTTATAGCTTTTTATCGTTTAGGGGAAGAGAAAGTGAATGGGGGAAAGTAAAAAAGTTATTCACTAATTGGCACCCCCTATTCTCTAGATGTGTAACATGAACTGCTAACATGTCTTGTGCATATGTATGGGCGTATTGTAGATCTACGATAGTGTTAATAAGCGGGTTTTGTAGTGTGTGTTTTCTTTGAAGCTTTATAAACCCAACATAAGCCCTATTATAAGATCCAATTTAGACGAAGCGAGCAAAATCTTTTTCCTCGAACAAAAAAGAATAAATGAAAGTCGTAAAAAGAAGAAAATATATTTAGCCAATTACATTAATATATAAACACAAACCCAGAAATCATACTTGAACCTTATCCTCCAACGTCGTACTTGAACCAATCTTGTGTAATGCTTTTGCTCATCTCAAGTGAGTGGGGGGGGAATGATTTGAAAGAGAATAGGGGTTATAGAGTAAGTGCGAGAGAGATGTGAGAGAAGAGAGAGATAGAAGAGAGGAAGACTGACGAGAGATGAAAAGAGAAAACGAGACGAGACGGAGAGTAGAAAGCACGACTAGAGAGAGAGTGAGACGAGAGAGACGAGAGAGAGGACGAAACGAGAGAAGAACGACGAGAATGAGTGTAGGCGAGAGAGGAGGAAGCGACCAAAAGATCATCTAAATATGCACAAGATTGAAGGAAAGAAGACAGGAGATGAAGAAGAGAGAGAGAGAACGACAGACGAGAGAGAGAGGAGAGAGGAGATGGATGTATGTACACGAGAGGAGCAGAGAGAAGAGAGAGAGAGAGAGAGAAGACGTCCTCTGGAGAGTCACCATTTTTCTTAAAACAAGCACAAATTTTTTCCCCCTTTTCTAAATATTATTACTACGATTGTTTTTAAACCAATTTCATGTAATAAGGTATTATTTTACGTTTTAGAGGATTTCCTTACTATTTAAGATAATTTCTTAAAAATAGGCACTCAGACTATTACCTTTACAAGACAAAAACGATCATTACCTCTATAGCAAAGGAAAAATTTCACTCATTTTAAACATTGTTATTGTATGATTGTATACAACATTTGGACAATCAAATAAAAAGGTCTTAATGCACTTAGAAAGGGGGAAATCTTATTAAAAATAAGAAAAGAAAAGGCCATTTGGGAAAAAAGTTACGACACGAACTTTGTGTGAAGCTCCACATAAAAAAAAGGAAGAAAAGGAAAAAAAGGATTTAAGCTAAATAGATTTCGCGAATCCTGAAATGTAGAGAATTTAATTTAGCCCTTGTAAATTGAACTAAATGAATAACACAAAGATAAAAAAAAAAGGATGGAGGAGAATTATTTTGTATGTGTGAAAATAGGTGTAGATATTGGCGTTTGTATTGGTGTGTGTGTTGTGTGTGTGTGTGTGTGTTGTGTGTGTTGAAAGGAATTAAGGTTAATACAATAATATTTTTTATTAAGATTTATGAACAAATTCTTTTTTGTTTTTTATTGTTTTGTTTTTTTTTTTTGAAACTTTTTACTAAATTCTAAAGTATTAACTCTAAGAGGCTTATTTGTCAAGCACATTTATGTATAAATATTAACTTACGACTGTAGTGCGGGCCGTTAAACACCCTATAGGTGTAGTATTTACTTCAGGTGTAAATATATTATATTACATTACAAATGGCGAGAAGGGGTATCTGCTCCTCGCCGATAATTCGATTAGAGAGGCATTAATACGCGTCTACGTTCAATTACTTTCACCGTTACTTTGTGGGAACTAAGCGTTGTGTCTTCCCCAAGTGCGACATCGACTGATAATAGGAAACATAAAGAGCAAGATCACCGGACGATGCAGTCAAGAGAGAATGAATGTACCTCCCTATCCCAAGCTGCAGCCTTTTTCCTAACAGTCGAAAAAAGATAGTAATAAAATCCAAATAAACTTTATTCAAAACAAGTTAATACCAATCTTCTACCAACTTTTCTTTACTGTATCTGACGAACACTGTCTCCTATTCAGTCAACGGATTACTCGAAAAGAGCTAAACCAGACGTTGAAGAACTGGGAATGAAAGATGAACCAGACTGTGATTCAATGAAAGTTGCTCTGGGTTGGAATAAGCCTGATTTAAGTTTGGAATCTAATGAAGAGATCCAGCACTCTGCAACTCCCTTACTTACAGGAGACTCTGTTCACATAAGGCGTTGTGTAAGGACGACCGACGGGAAGTGTTATAATAAGAATGTTTTATCGGAAGAGAAAAGAAGCTTTTTAAAGGAGAGGACGGTCCTTCGTCATAAAGCGTCAAAGTGGACCTCCATGCGACAATCAAGTGTTTTTTTTTGGCAAATTTTTACTGAATTCTAAAGTATAACTCTAAAGAGCTTATTTCAAGCACATTTATATATAAATATTAACTTACGATTGTAGGCGCCGTTAAACACCCTTAGGTGTAAGTATTTACTTCGGGTGTAAATATATTATATTACACACTAAAAAGGGGGATATTATCACAGCATTTACAATATTGTATTTTTATAAATTATATTATATTATATTGCAATATAGTATATTGTGCATTATAATATACTATATTATATTGTAATAGATTTTGTATTGCAATAGGCAATACTATATTGTAATACAATATTGTAATACAATATATTGTATTATATTAACTTAAATTATTTAATAGTTTATTATTTAACATCTATTTACTAACAGGGGTTAGTGGATCAATTCACAACTCACCGTCCGGAGGTTCACTCATCCTTTCAGACAATTATGATAAAGAAAATGAGTATCAGGTTTTAACTGAGATGGAAAAATAACAGAAAAGTTTGTTCAGTCTGAAATCTGAATATTAACACTCGCGCATAATATCCGGTACACGTTCGAATGTACAAAGCAAAAAAAAATACAGCATACATGTAAATAGTACTAATAAAGAGTCGAAATGATTAACTGATAATAATCCGGATATTACCACTGGTTTTTGTATTGATTTTAAACTTGTGTGCTACATCCGACCTTCATCCAGCTAACATCTTTCTAACTGATAATAATAATACAGATATCAACACCCATTTTGATGTTGATTTTTAAATTCCATATATATAAAAAAAATAATACAATATACATCATACAATATCAAAAAAATACTATAATTAGTAAACTACAATTATATAGTATAAATAAAAAAATATAAGTAATATAATATACTAATATAATATACCAGCCAGCAATATTATATATAATTATATATAATAACTAATTAAAATATAATAAATAATTTATAAATAATACATAATACATCATGACAAAAGGAAAATATAGTAATATATAATAATATATATATCATATATTAATAATATAAAAATATAATTAATATATATAATATATTAGTATAACTATAAATATAAAAAATAAAGTATATTTCAATAAAATACCTATATATATTAATATGTAATAAATATATATTAATATAATATATAATACACTAATATAATATATACTTAAAACAATTATATACAATAATAATAATGAATATTAAACATATATATTTAACTAAATATAATTTAATATAATATATAGTATCTTAATACTTGCTACTTCGATGGCAATATTTTTAAAAATATTATATTAAATATTATTATTTATGGCTAGTACTGATAGTAGTAGTAGTAGTAGTAGTAGTAGTAGTAGCGAAGTAATAGTAGTAGTAAGTAGAGTAGTAGTAGTAGTAAGTAAGTAGTAGTCAATTAGCAGTTTAAGTAGAGTAGTATCCGCTAATAGAAATAAAATCAAGCCATATACAATAATTTCACCATTTGTATTTTCCAGCATTTATTTCAATCCATTGTTATACCCTGCCCAATTACATCCATAGTATATCCGACTTCCCCCAACCCCCCACCTTATTGTCTTTGAAAATCGCCCCCCTACCGCCCCAAACAAACCATTACTGCACTCCCCCCACAACTCGTTTTTGGTTTTTATTCATAAACTAATGGGGTTTTGAAGCTAGAAAAAATATTTTTTTAAAAAGTCTTTTCCCATTTTATAACAATGGCTATTGTTTTTTAGCTTTTTTTAGCTCCTTTTTAGCTGCTCAATTCAAATATAGTATATATAATAGTATATTATAGTATATATCCTATAATATATGTATATAATAGTATAACTAATATATATAATAATATATACTATATAATTATACATATATATATATTTATATAAATCGATGAAATATACCAGGTACCTATATAATACTATGTACTATATAATATATACTACTATAGTCTAAGTATATAACTGCTTATTATATATCAATATCATAATATATATATTAGTATTATATATATATATATTAATATATACTCATATACTTATATATATATATATATATACTTATATATATAACTATAGTATAGTATATATATATTAATATATATATATATTTATATATATATTATATTATATCCCCTATATATTAATATAATTATTAAGATGATAATATTATATATACCTATATACTATACTATATACTATACCACTCTATATATAAATATATATATATATATATATATATATAACCTATACCTATTACCCTATACTATATAAGATGATAGCAATAATATATTATCCTAGGCTACATAATCATAATAACTTGCAAATATGAAAAAGAAAGAGTTAGGGACTTTCGACTTAAAAGCGTCCTAATCAGGGTCTACTATTTTCAGTATAACATAATTGATATAGTTTAAATTAAAGAGAGAGAGAGAAGAGAGAGAGAGAAAGAGAGATGGAAAGAGAGATGGTGAGAGTGAGAGAGATAGAGTAGAGAGTAGAGAGAGAGAGAGAGAGGAGAGGATAGAGAGAGAGAGAGTGTGTGTTGTTGTGTGTGTGTGTGGTTTCACAATATACACACACTACACATTTTATAAACAAAAATTGTAAATATTCTCAACCAGTTATTTTTGGG
>JABUQX010075205.1:0-5000 GCA_015478945.1 Trachelipus rathkii | reverse complement strand
GAGGGGGAGGTGGCATTACATGAGAAAGTAGGATCTCACCCGAGCATTAGGCGCATGCAATGTCTTTTTTCGGGTGAAACATACCTTTCCTGCAGGACTATTGTCATGGATCTCCATTCTAGGAAAGAACCTACCCCACAAATGTTCGACAATGCGTAAGGGTCGACCAAACATATCAAAATAACAATTTTTACATCAAATCAGCTGTCTTTCAAAATTTAAGTTAGCAAACACTGATTATAAATAACATAGTGCAATGAGCTTAGGTATAGGAATATAAAATTTAGGTTAATGATAAAAAATAGGTAAAATAAGAGGTTAGATATAGAGATATAGAGATTAAATTTTAGAATTGAATAATTGTTTCAAAATTTATTCTAATAAGCAGCATTATATATATTTAAAAATATATAAACAAAATAATCGACATTTGATGGATAAGTTTTCTTCTCAAAGACAGCTCATGAATATACAAAAGTCCATTCCCCACAGAATATTAAGGAGTGGCTGGTGATATATTTAAATGACATGAGTGAAGGACGATTTTAACTCTCCATCAGCGGGAATTCGAACATTTTTACTTCGCGTCGTCTATAAAATATTTCTTCACAAAACATAAAATTCATGACTCATTGCGCAATTCAGCTTTATCACAAGCTATCCGCATTATATAACTAATTATTTATATATATTTATTATTATTATATATTAATATATATATAGTATTTAGTATTAATTTATATAGTATACTTACACTACGCTCAAGGAAATATCAAGTTAAATTCCCACGTCTTTTTAATTTTTATCTTTTAATATTTTGGATTTTTAATATATATATTATTATTATTTATATAACAATTTAAAATATAAATTTTTATTTCCTTTTAGCTAATAATTAAATTAACAAAACATAATATTTTAAAGTTAAATTCTATTTTAGAAACTATCCCGAAAAAAATTTCACTTGCAATTTTAAATCTAGGTCTCCTTGAGCTGTGATTATAGAAATAACTTATTAAAACTTTAAAAGGCTCTTGGTAACTAGACACTTTATTAAAGCTATAAACTAGACATACTATGTCATGACTAAAAATTTTAAAAACTAAAACTAGGCTCTTGGCTAGACTAGAAACTTTTAAAACCTAAAACTAGGCTCTTGGCTAGACTAGAAACTTTTAAAAACTAAAACTAGACTCTTGGCTAGACTAGAAATTTTTAAAAAGTACTCACATGATATTTTAAAGTCAGCCTCTAGACTAGAATAAACACTAAAAAAAACTCAAGATAAGATTAGAAACTAGCAAAAAACTACTTCGCTTCATATTTTAAAGCTAGATTCTAAATGACTAGGAATAAGCAATAGCTACTCTCTATGATTCTATAAAGCTAGGCTCTACAATAGGATGAAATCTAGCAAAAACCACAAAAGCTAGTTTTTAGGTAACTAGAAACTAGTCCAAAACATGTATGATACTTTAAAACAATACTCTAGATTAAATTAGAAACTATCAAATTTCACATATCATTTTAAAGCTACGCTTTAGAGTACGCTAGATTAAAATACACTAAAATGTATGAGATGGCACCCAAGTAAAATATATTTTATGAAATTATAGTTTGCTAGAGAAAGGCAAAACTAAACAAGGAAAAATATAAATATATATATATATTATTATTATATATATATATGTATATATATATATAAAAAAAAAAAAATATAATATATATATATATATATATATATATATATATATATATATATATATATATATATATATATATATAAATATATATATATATATATATATTTATATATTTATATATATATATATATATATATATATATATATATATATATATATATATATATGTATTTATATATATTACGAATGTATATATATATAAATAAATACATATATAAAGTTATATATATATATATATTATATATATATATATATATGTTGTTATATATATATATATATATATATATACGGCATATATTTAAATATTATTATATATTATTATATATATATATATATTATACACATATATTACATACATATATTATTATTATTATTATTATTGTTATTATTATTATTATTATTATTATTATTATTATTTGAGAGTTATTATATATATATATTATATATATATTATTATATATATATATTATATATATTATTATTATTATATTATATATATGTTATTATTATTATATATATATATATATATTATTATTATTATTATTATATTAAATTATATATATATATATATATATACATATTATTATATTATATTATTATTATTATTATTATTATATTATTATTATTATATTATTATTATATATATATATACATATATTATATATACAATATATATATATATTATTACATACATATATATACATATTACATATATATATATATATATATATATATATATTTATATATATATATATATATATATATATATATATATATATAGTTATATATATATATATATATATATATATATATATATATATATATATATATATATATATATATATATAAAAAGGGTTAACATAGGCATGTCGGAAACAATGCAAGTACACCCATTGGGCATATTTCACAGTGATAGGTTGAGTTATAACATTCTTCTTCACTCCATTGCTCAATGTATTACCTTTATAATTTTCAAAGTCGTGATTTCGTTTCCCTTGCCAATCTACGACTAGGTCAAACATGTCCTTTTTTCGACTTTTTAAACCCCAAATCAGGCATGAACATTTCCCCTCGTTTTCTTTGTTCTCTGGTGTCATCAATTTGAGCTACTTCGATATTTACCACCAATAATGTCTTTCCTATTAGTACTTATAATTCATTATTAGTACATATAATATATATTCGTCTTCCATTCCCTAATTACAATATTCTCGAATAGTTGGGGCAGCTCTTTACTCTTATTTCTGATCATCTCGGAGATGAATCCAATTACTTGACCTTTTAGAAACTTGCAATCCTTCTTACAGTTAAACTTTTTCCTAATCTTATTTCCTCTCATTATATTATCATCATCTACACCTTATACGTAGAATATATATATATATATATATATATATATATATATATATATATATATATATATATATATATATATATATATATATATATATATATATATATATATATATATCATCACATGTATATATATATATATATATATATATTGCTGAGAATCGTTACTAAAAAAGTAACCGTTACTCCGTTACTCGAAAAAAGCAATTCCGTTATAGTTACTCTATTTCTTTATGGCAAAAGTAACGAGTTATACTCTTTTATATATAGTATATATATATATATATATATATATATATATATATATATATATATATATATATATATATATATATATATATATATATATATATATAATAAGCTTTATGTCTAAACTGAATGTTACTTTGAATTGTGCTTCCTTTTAATGCACGCTTTCCAAATTTAAAAGACTGCTTTATTATAACATCTTCTGGCTTATCCAAACCACAAAAAAATAGAACATTCATCCCATCTCTTTACTTCAAGGTGAAGAAGTCATCTACCGTACGTGAGGCCAAAGATGCCCAAACTTACGCTCTTCCTGGCAGGCTTCACCGTCCGACCTGGATACACCTTGACCTTGGACTGATATTTTTCAAATTAACTTTGAAATTGACATTTAAAATCAAAATACAGAGTACACTATTACTGTATTAGACAAACTTTATACGAAGAATGGATAAATGCAAGCATGATCAGTCATCACTGATCACGAGCTAAAAATGACAAGAAATCTTGATTGCTATTGGCTGTTATAATATTCCATTAGCCAACCGAGTAAACGAACACAAAATACTTTCGTTAGCTCAAACAGTAGTTACTGAAAACATGATTGAGCAGGTAGAATATTATATATATATATATATATATATATATATATATATATATATATAGATATATATATATATATATATATATATATATATATATATATATATATATATATATAGATCTTCTGCATTTATTTTTTATATATCTATATATTTTATATATATATATATATATATATATATATATATATATATATATATATATATATATATATATATATATATATATATGCGTGTAGTCATCATATACCTCATATCCCCAGTTTGGGGGTGAGTTGCGAAACATACGCCAAAAACGGATTAGTAGAAGAACATGACCAAGGTCACCGAGGTCAAAAGGAAAGCCCCCCCCGTCCCCTCAATACCCTTAAGTGAGAGCTCCTCACTGTATAAAGAGTTCACCCTAGAGCTTCAAGAGACCGTGACGGACTCGCACTGTGGTAATTCGCCAATATAGGGTTCATCCCTTGGACCAGGAACACAACCCTATCCCCTCATAAAACCCCGTCATTCACTCCTATAATGCATCATTCTTCTCGTCTCTGCCAAACTCACATTCATTTCCATCAGTCATTCCTTTACTGACTCACTCCACTTTTTCTTCGGTCTCCCAACCAGTCGATTCCCAGCACACTCACCAATACACTTCTGCTTAACCAACCGATTATCATCCATCCTTTCCATAAGTACAAACCATCATAATACCCTCTCCTTTATTATCTCATTCACGTTCATCACACAACTCCCTAACACTTTCAATCCTCATTTTATCAATTCTTATCACACATAACACTCCCCTATAAGACTGTCCATCTTAGCAGATTGTACAATAAATCTATACCTCTTATTCTAAACCTTAGTATCACTACTATACAGGAACACCTGTAACAGCATATTATTCACCAAGAATCTAATTGCACCATCCTACCATTCACAACTTTCCTACCACACTCTGCATATCCTAAATACGTAACCTTAGATACTTGTTCCAATTGCTTATCATCTAACATGCACACGCATACTTGCCTAATCCTCTCACTATAAATGCGAAAACGGTTAAACACCAACTAGGGGGCACCGAAACTAGCATAAC
>JABUQX010075204.1:45000-48085 GCA_015478945.1 Trachelipus rathkii | reverse complement strand
GAGTATATATTAGCGTTACTATTGTAGAATAATTATATTATATTATATAATATATATAATAATATATATATAATATATATTTAATATATAATATATAATATTATATTATATTATATATATATAATATTAATATATATAATATATACTATATATATATTATTATAGTCATATATATATATAGTATATATATATATATATATATATTTATATATATTATAGTATATATATATATATATATATATATATATATATATATATATATTGTAATTATTAATATAATAGTATAATATATTATATATATATAACTATATATATATATATTTATATGATAATATATATATATAGTATATATATATTATATATACATAATAGTATATATATATATATTATATATATATATTTATATATATAAGTATATATATATTAATATATATATATATATATAGTAATAGAATTAAATGTAGAAATAGGAACACTCTATATCTGAGATATATATATATATTATATATATATATATTAATATATACTAGAGTGTTTTCAGACTTGCTAGACAAATTGAAAAGTGGATAGATGATGAGTGTTTTCAATGTTAATGTGAAATAACTTTTTTGTTAATGAACTTCTCCCCAAAGCCCCCAGAGGTCATTAGATAAGATTACTCATGTCAACAGACCTGTGATATGTGTATAGTGATATATGTAGAGTGAGTTCTATATACGCTTGGTGTGTCAAGTTTACATACGGTGCATATGACTCGGTTGTTACGTTGTTGTATAAGTGCGTGTTAGCTACAAACATGTGGTACTCTAGCTATACGGTACTTAGTATACTCACAGACATGGTGTATGTTAGTTTTAATTAGGTGGAGTAAGTGCGAGGTGATGATATGTGATACATTAGGTAGCCTCTGTACTGAATCTAACTGTTGGAAATATGGCAATGTACTCCTCACAACAGAAGATCATTACTCACCGTAATTAGTATCTATAGTGCGTATTTTGCGTCGTCATCATGCGATACGATATATCACTGGGTAGATGAATACTCGGGTACTATATACTTCAGTTTTTAGGCAACTAGTCGGTGGTTAGGTAATTCGTTCTGTGGGATCAACTACTTTATGTCTCGTTAAGAGGATGCATCGTCGATGTTTATCAACGAATACTAGATCCTTTCAGATATATGCAGCCTGATAATATAGGTGTGGGCTAATTGACTATATGTACATTGTAATAGATTCTCTCATATATATCATCTCAACACAAGTGTACTATGAGAATCGTGCTGAGTGATACTAAACCACATTCTAATTAACCATAGTATATATATCATACCTAGTCGCAATATATAGTTATAAAGCCTTGGTGAGGCCTGCCTGAACTTAATGCACACGTTGAGACTTATGTACGGTGGTTTTCCTTCTCGATAGTATGCTAAATCAGGATGCTGCTTACTCCACCCCGATACGCTACGTTCTCTAATTCAAGCAGATGATGAGTCAGATCTTAATATACTCAACGTGGAACTAAGTATAGCTTTCAAACACTATTCATAGAGAATATAGCTCGTGTAATGGCCTTACTTAATATACGAGAACCGTTATGCCTATATTAGCCATATCGTTGTCACCATTACGGGTTCTCCGTCAACATCCTGGGCAGGTCATTGTTGGCCAACACCTGTTAGTTGTCGCTCGTTCTCCGCGGAGATAGACTAACGATGGTTGTCGGATCTTACTATTGACAGTTCCGTTGGCTCTTAGACTGTGAGGTGGGCATGGATCTCGCTAGGGCTCGGGTCCTTTGTACGGCTCGTTGTTGCGCCCTCATGTAGTTATGGGTATTTATTTATCATAGTAAGTCGTGTATTGACTTTTGGCGGTGAACAGCTCAATAGATCTAAGACTTATCGGCAAACATGGATTTAGTATGACCGTGAAGTAAACCTACGCTGCTATATCTGTTAACAGACTATCGGTTACGCCGGATCTGTACTGACCCTTGACTTTCTTACCTCATGGGGGCATACGTTATGGGTATCTAGTATATGCGAATAGCCCTCGTGATATGATTAACAATAAAGTCGGATCTTTTACTGCACAGAATATAGATATATTACGCTTCTAATACTCTCATTAGCATAACCTAAAGATCAATGTAGTGTATTCAAGATGAGTTTGGCTGTGTCTTTATGTCTTATAGATATGTATCGATACATCTTAAGGACACCATTGATGCCCTACGAAACAAAGGACTGACACTTGATAACATACCATATTGCACCGCATCTAAATTAAATAAATATTAAAGTAATGCGCTTGATACATACGTGTTTGATTGTTGTTTTAAACTCATACTATGTGCTTAGCATTGTTCGGAACTAGCACTTCACGTGTTCATATGTACGTATACACGCCTCTATATGGGGCATCGGGTGAGTATAATGTGTTTATTTTAATACTAGTAAATATGTTATGACCTACTAAATTAACCTATCTACCTCTAATTCAATTTAGTGTGGTTAAGGTCTTGATAAAACACACTGAGATATAATATTTAACTATTATTATATATTAATTTATATATATATATATATATATATTAAATTCTTATATCTATTATATTTCATATATATATTTGTTTATATATAATATATATATTTATTACTATATAAATATATATATATATATTATATTTGTATATATATATTAATATATAATTTATGATATATATAATATTATATATATATCTTATTATTATATATATATATCTAATTAATATATATATATATAATATTAATATATCTAATAACTATAATATTATACCATATACTACATAAATGCAAATACTACTGCTATGTATACCAATAATTATATAAACGAAAAAAAATTCAAGATTTTCTTAAGTATACGCCATCGGTTCTAAGTATTATGAAGAAATATAACTAATATTAGTTAATAGTTAAACATTATAAAAATAATTACTTTATAATTATTTTATATTTTGAATAATATATAATTTTAATATTAAAATAATAATTAAATATTTTATAAAATATATATATATATATAAATTCAATATAAATA
>JABUQX010075204.1:37500-42500 GCA_015478945.1 Trachelipus rathkii | reverse complement strand
TAAAAATACTTCGTGTCTTTTTTCAAGTGCGGTCAATCATCTTATCGCGCTGATCTATATCATTTGAGATAAAGAGGAATCATACGTATCCAAATCTAGGGTTAATCGACAAGATTTCTCTCCACTTTTCGACTGCCCTCTCGTGTATGCTCTGAAGATGTATCTTCATAGATGGATAGTATTTCAATCGCAGATTATACTTTGTTTCTCATTTCTTTTCTAATAATCGTCGCTGTGTGACTATTAACTCTTCATTATCAATAGCTTTCCGAAGAATTCTCTACTGTTATTTGTGTCTCTTTTTATTGTGTTTCGTCTTTGACTCTGTTTGGTCGAATCATATTATATATGTTAGTACCCATAAAAATAGATATATAGAGTAATTGAGCCTAATAATATAATATATATATTTAGTATACGGCATCTCACGGCTATTACTCAAACAAGACATAATAATAATATATTAGTGAGCAATTCATATTTATTATCTCAAGATTAAGCATCTTATTTAGTATTATAGTATAAGTATAGATTAATATATATATATATATATATATATTATTATATTATATTATAATATATATTTAATAATATATATATATAATATATATATATATTAATAACTTATATATATATATTAATATTAATATATATATTATAATATATATATATATATATATATATATATTATATTATATATATATATATTATAATATTATATATATATATGATATATATATATATTATAATATATATATTATATTAATTATATATATATTATATATATATACATTTTATTATATATATATATATATATAATATTATTATATATATATATATATATGTGTCAGTATTTGATCTTTTATACTACTTATTAGGAACGTAGATTTAGTTTATTTATATTCTTTTTTTTTTATTATTTGTGTGGTGTAATATAATTTTTTATAAATTGCATATAGACGAATATAGTTTTATTTGAGATATAGTTACCTAACCATCGTATCAACTCCCTCCATATATTATAATTGATAATGAATGTTATTATATTAATATAACTCTTAATAGAATAATAATATACACCATAGGGAAATAAATAAAAAATTGTAAGATATAATATATAATAATTATATATAATATAGTATAACGTGAATTGTGGTTGGTGTAAATATTTCAGCGAAGTCCGTAAAAACCCAACTTGAAGAAACAGGAAACTTTAATGAATATGATAATAAATATAAATATATTAGCAAGGGCAATATGTAAGATTAACTATTATTACCATAACTTGAAAAGTGAGTTATTAATATAATCATATATTAGCCCTTAGTCAATAATTATAACTATCAAGTACTAATATTTGTTTCGAGATTGATTTATTTAATTAGGATTATATAACATATATATACATATGACACACTCTCACTTAATTAATTATAATAATAATATAATATATATATATATATATATATATATAATATATATTATATTAATATATAGTATATATATATATATATATAAATATATATTTATATCTTATATATATATATATATATATAATATATATATAATTTTATTCATAAAATCAACTATATATTATAATATATATTAATAATATATAATATAATTATATAGTACTAGTAGACCAGAGTAATTAATATATACATATACATATTAATATATATATTATATATATTATATATATATATATATATATATATATAGTATATTATATATATATAATTAATATATATATATAGTATATAGTATATAATTATTAAACACTATTAAATTTATAATCACTAATATATATTATGATCATATATTATGATCATATATTATATTATATATATGATATTATATATGTTAATATATATATATATAGTATAGATACTATATTAATATATATATATATTAATTATATATATATTATTATATTTATATAATTATTAATTATATATATTATAATATTAATAATAGTATAATAATAATATTATATTAATATATATTAATATATAATTTTATATATATTATAATATAATATATATATTTAATTATAATATTATATAATATATTATATATTATATATATTAATAATATTATATATATATTAATAATATATAATTTATTATAAAAATAACAAAGCTATACGTAGTGAATATTATCGTTTTTATATCATTCTTATAATATTAATTCTAGATCATCTTACGTTAAATTCCCTTCGCTCATTGTTATCTATTGAATTATTATAATAATATTCTTATTTCCAGTAGTATTAAATTATATTATATATTAAAACAGGAAGGATTTTTATTATAATATTAAATCTGTTATATAGGAAATGATTTTTAAATATTCTAATATATATATAATATATTATATATATTATATATATATATCTATTATATATTTATATATATAGATTATATATATATAATATATTATATAATATATATATAGTAATATATAATATATTATATATATATATATATATATATATATATATATATATAATATATATATATTATATATATATATTATATAAGATAGTATATATATATATAATAAATATTATATATAACTATTATATATATATATATATATATATATATATATATATATATATATATATATATACTATATATATTTTATTTAATAAATACTCTATGCTGATCTCAAGGTGTGACGATATGTTGATGTGATATATGTGATATATGTGTTGTTGATGTATTATTATATCTATATATATATATATATATATATATATATATATAATATATATATATATATTATATGTTTATATATATATATATATATATTAATATATATATATTATGATATATATAGTATTGAGGGGCTGAACTCTGTTGCTAACTCTCCAACTTCTTCGGCCTCCTATTTTCCTCTAACTCAAACCCTGGACGATTCTGGCATTTTTCTTCTTACTCCTCCTTCTCTTCTCAGGTGTCTCATGTCTGCCTGAGATTACATTGATTGGGTGCATGGGCTCCTGAAATCAATGAACGTTTGGAAGGCGTGTGGCCCGGATGGCATTCCTTCCCCGAGTTTTGAGGGAATGTGCTTTCCGTGCTGTCCTCTCCTCTCGTTAAAACAATATCTCTAATGCTCATACCTGAGACTTTCCTCAGTGTTGGCAAGCGCGCATATGTCAGACTATTCGAAGAAAGGAAGCACTCTGATCCTGTCTAAATATCGCCCTATAGCTCTACCTGTTATTCTATCTAAGATCTTTTTAAACCTTCTCAACTTTTCAATTTCTTAGACCTCTGGAATTTCTCTTCCCTTTCTTCCGATCGCCAGTACGGCTTTGCGGCGCTCGAGGTCTACTGGTGATTCATTTCTATCTAACAGATTTATGGTTTTCCACCTTGGAATTACGGGAGACTTTCGTGAGTGGGCTTGACAATATCGCAATAGCAAATTTGACCAGGTATGGCCGCGCGTAGCTGTCTCCCCAGCTAGACCCTTTGGATTTCTCGCTTCTCTTTGCTTAACTTAATGTCTAGCTGTTCTTTTCAAATCGACATCAAATATCGGCTGTTGTGAATGGGCACTTCTTCTTCTTTTCTGTCAATAGTTGGTGTTCCTCAGGGTTCTTTTTCTGTCTTATCTCCTACTTTATTCTTTCTTTATTAATGATCTTCTCTTTTTTCTGCACATTAACTCTACCACTCATATGCCGATGACTCCACTCTTCATTCTTCAACTCATTTATTCTGCTCCCTCTTTTAACTTCTAGATTGCCTCCGTCTTAATCCGTCGATCCATTGTTCTTGCTTGATTGGAGAATTTCCAGGGTGGTCGTTCCCTAACCTTTGTGAATTTTAGTTCTTTTAAACCTCACCCTTCTACAAATCTTCCTTCTCTACAGACACTTCTAGACTTCCTATCTCTTTGGATGGTTCTCTCTGTCTCTCCTGTTGACAATAATAAGGGGAGGGCTGTAATAAAATTTTACCGCTCTCCGTAGATCTTAAAGAAAACTTGGATTTTTTGAAGTGTAACTTTAATATATTTATATAATTTATGATAAAATTGAATAGAAATTTCATAGATATCGATAATAGAACGATGGGTTGGTGTAAATATTTCAGTGAGTTCTTGTAAAAACCAACTTGAGGAAGCAGGTGTCTTTTGGCTAACCTTTTTGAATAAAATATAAAGTGTTGAGGGGAAATGAGATGTGTATTCAGACTGAAATGGTGGAAAACATTACCATTTGCATATTATAACTCAAGTACTAACTATTGGTTGAGGAATATATATATATGTAGTATGTAAAACGGGGCTACCAGCACACTTGCTCAATAATCACGTAAATATATTACTATCTACCTATATTATATATAGTATATATTTTTAACTAAAATAAATAGTATATCACTATCTAATTAATAATAAAGTATAATAGATATTATTTCATAAGATTATTATCTATTCAAATTAATTATAATTATATTATCACTTATTTAAAAATAGATAAGTCACGTGGAGCGATCCACTGGAGTAGACTTAAGCGGTGGAGGGGCTTTCAAAGCGAGTGTGTGGTCTTCCAATATCTAATATTTACCTTGATGAAAACCGTAACGGTTTTCTCTCCTTGTACACACAAGTATACGTCGCATTTAATGCATTTTTGTTTCTAGCTAGTTTTTTATGAATGCTTACAGCTTTTCCTTTCTTTGACCCAATCTTGCAATGGTTTACCTATCAAGCTTACTGACTGCAGGGTGACAGCAACCAGCTTTCTCTTTTTCGGAATTTGTGGAGAATTTGAAGATCTTCCTCTTTTATTAGTTCCGGCACATCAGCCTAGATGCTATGTCGCCCTTGAAGTTGCATAACTGGTAGAGCTTGCCCTTACTTGTGAAGTTCAAACGGCGGTATAACAACCAGGCGTTTACCACTCTCAAGTCCAGCAGGTAAAAAAAAACCTCATGCTACCGCTTCTTTCATTTTAGAGAATCTGATCCTATCATCAT
>JABUQX010075204.1:0-30000 GCA_015478945.1 Trachelipus rathkii | reverse complement strand
GTTTTTCTGATATACAAGACCTTGAATTTTCTAAAGTAATTTGCAATCTGAATCAGAGTGTACTTCTAGCTAACTCCTTAAATCAGTTCTTAGAAAACGGCAATGACACTAATTATCTTCGAAACTATAACGAACCTTAGTCACGATACATGACCAAGGAGTGACGGTTGTAAATCATATTCATTTGGAGAAGTTTATTTATTCTCCGCGAAAACCTTGCGATAAACCAAGGCCCGGGGTGTGGTTGGGGAAAAAAAAATTTGAAAAAGAAAAAAAAAAAAAAAAAACTCTCCGACATTAAATATTACATTTCCAGATATGATAGAAACACCTTCTTACATCTCGTACACACATTTTACTATAAAAGACAATTTAGAATTACTATTTGGGCCTCAAAAAAAACACGATTGTCTGTTGATGAACTTATGTCCCGTGTGAGTTTCATGAATTCCCCTCATGAACCGAATGTTAGGTGTAACACAATTAACTTGCTTAGAATCATTGAAAATTGCTTCTCTCTCCCTTTCTTCTGACATTCAAAACTGGTAGAATTTTCTCTCTTGTATGTCTAATGTAATAGGTGGAACTACTGTTCACACAGAACGGAACAAAATAATGAAAGTTATTAGAATTAGATAAATCTCCAAAATTAACACCGCCTTTGGTCCAAACAACCTTTAACAAAAAGAAAACGGTATGTTGACCATCGGAATTAGCAACCAATGTAAGTGAGGAAATTGAATCCGACGAGATATTAAAGTCACCGAGTCTGTAGCCTTTCGTACAAGACAGAAGTCGTCTACTGAGAGATACATAGATCAACCATGTTGAAAACTCTATATTCAGGAAAGCGAAGGTGGAAGACCGATGTGGGAGATATACAGATGTGAATAGGTCTAGCGAATGTACAGGCGTCGAGCAAGCGAATACTTTCGTGTGTTGATCAGTTATTAGTTTATATGGTGTATTTTTATAATGTATATTATATATATTAGTATATATATTATATATATAATTATATATATATTTTTAATATAATATATATATATATATATATAGTATATATATTATATATATATAATTATTATATATTTATTATAATATAATAAATTTAGTGTTATATATATATATATAGTATATAATAGATATATATATATTTGTTTTGAGACAGAATTAGCTATTAATTTAATAGGATATTATGTTTAAATTTGCATTATGTTTCTTAGGTAATTATAATTCTTGATTGAAATAAACCAAACCATCATATTTATGTTTTTCTGTATTTTTGAAATACGTTTTATAATATTTTTTTTATTTTTTTTTTTATTTGTTTGGTGCGAAAAACGTTTTGGAATGATAAAAAAAGTGAACAGCTTTTGGAGGAAAGCTTACCAACGAAAGCTAAAAAAAACTGGTTTAATTTTCTATAATATTTTTCAGAAATCATAAGGTTCTCTAATAGGAATTTATAAGGAATTTAAAGAAATTTTCCAGGATGTGTTAAATTCATGGATATCTAAACTCGTAATCATAAATAAGTATTTATATCTATGTACATTTTGATAGATTAGATTATCTTTGAATTAGGTTTAAAATTTGCAATTGTATAATTTAAAAATTGAATTTGTTTGCATTTCAATAATAAATGTTATTAATAAATTTGTTTCCTATAACAACGAAAAGGAATAACTACTACATACCTTGACTGCATGAAATTTTGGAACAACAACACACAATTTGAAGGATTTCACCATCAGATTTAATAGGTTCATCGACCCGAAATTGAGTACACACCAAAATGTATTCGGCAGAACCCCAGGATTCTATATCATTAAATTCACAAACTCCTTTTAGTGTTTCTGGATTCCTAGCTTACCACAATATCGTATTTATCCTAATGATTTGTCTTCTTATATCCTGATCCGATTTTTGTTCAGGCTTAGTCGTACCCCTTCATTCTTTTTGCTGCTTGACTCTGGAATGATCAATGATCTAAGTCTTTGTGTATCAGTACTCTGTATATCTTTCTTTCGAAGAGTTGATGATTCCATCTCCCCTCTCCTACTGTCCGTCATGTTATGACGGGTGGGAAGGAAAATTAGTTTTGATTTTTCTAAATTTGTTTCTTCATGAGTTTTTTTTCTCTCTCATTACTAGTATCTAATCTAATCTTAGACAGAAGTCTGTTTTCCACTTTACAATAAAGTCACTTGCTTTATGTTTTGCTGTTGAACTAAAATTGGTAACAATAACTTAAATAATCGCAGAAATCACAAATACAAAAGATGTTTTTATATATGATATGTAAAGTTTCATTTTTTGGATGGTAATACTCATTTTAAGTATAATTTCTTGTTAATGAATTTTTGATGACAACCTTGTCCTTCTTTTGTGGTTAACCCCAACCAATAGGTAACATTAATTTTAAGATTGAGGTAAGAAAAGAGAGCTTCGACAGCTTTACAATGTGATGCCTGCTTTATTTTTATGATTTCGAGTTTTTAATTAAAACCATGAAAATATTAATTACATTCAATTTCTTGTTTGTCAGGTCCGGGTTTGGGACCGCTATTTCATATCCAGCCAAATTCGATTACCCAGTTATCCGGGTTTGTGACCACTCTTATATTTGAAGCCGATCTTTATTACCAGTTACGGATTTTCTTTGATTCTAATTGACACCCACTTCCTAATTGTTTTTTTCTACTAACAAAGGATAAAAAGTAGAGGTTTACGAAGTAGATGTACGTAAATAAATACATATTGGACAAAGAATCATAAAGTAAATCTTATTATGAAAGAATAATAATTAATAATATTTGAACATTTATTTAGGTGTTGATAACACTTACCGTAGATTATTTATATTTTCCAGACTGATATTTCACTTATGTGTAATGTTCTTTTTGGTAATTCTAACCAGGTTAAATAGTGCAAATATTTTCTAAACTTAAGGTTTAGCTCATATTTTTCTAAAATGTAGTAAGCCACCAACTGTTTAACTTATTAAAGTCATAGAAATGATTATTTGAGTTGCCTTAAAAGTTGAGAGTAGATTGGTTACAAACAATAAAATCTCTAAGAAAGTGAACGTTTTAGAGACTTAATTAAATTAAAAAAATATTGTTTAGATAAGAATATTTACAATTATTGCTATACTGCATTTAGATTTAAGGAATGGTTATTTTATATTTTTTTCAATTTTTGTCTTTACTTTAAATAGAAGTAAAGGAGAGTGATACTTATCTGGTTAATAGGATCCTTGCATGCCAGTGTTCTATGTAGTATTATATTCATCTAATTGAAATTATTGTTAATTTTTGTACGGTGTTTTTATTTACATTTTTGTATTTTTTTATATGTTGAAATTTTTGAATATAATTTAATATTAAAACTCTCTCTAAAGTATAGAATAAAAGAAAGAATAAACATTTGTAAAAACATTAATAGCAAATAGTTGTTACATATGTTGATAGTTTTTTACTGTTAATATAAAAAAAAACAAAATTTATGATACTGTTTACCTACCTTTTAGTTATATGCGATTTCTTCTTATTGTTAATAATTAACCTAACTCTTCATACTGAATATAATTATACTGAATATTCTAATAACATAGAATTGTTCTCCCTTATCCTTTAGCCTAATTTTCTGTACTTATCATTAACAAACCTCTAATCCTTTTCCTACCTTATCCATCTTGCGTATCATTATTCATTCTTCTCTAGTTCGTTTTTTTAATAGTTGTATAGACTTCTACCTTCTCATAATTAAACGACTAATTATCTTTTCTTAGTAATACGATTAATACTAACGGTAATGAAATTGACTACTTTTAATATTCTACTGTAACTCTAGTTCTAAAATCCTAACATCCTAATTATACATAAACACTAGCCAAAGCTATTGCGTTGAACATTTTATATTATTTGACTTTAAACAAAACGCCTTCCTTGATAAGCTACTTGCATTTCTGGCAAAGACATTCTTGATGATTTGTTGCGTTTTTGTGGTTTTAAAATTTACTGGGTAAAAATTGAATTCATACAGGTAATAATTAAATTCTTTGATTTATTTGTGCTTTTTCCTGTCATTGATTTCTTTTTAATCATTAATTTCTGCTTTTTGTTGCATATTTTCGGAGCTTGTGTTTTTGCATCACTTCACCCGTAATCTATTTTATGATTTCCTTTCTTGCATGCAGCGATTTTCCATTCCAAACCTCTTTCTTTATTCAATAAACATAGAGCTGAATAGTGAAGAAAAGCTGGTGGTTAAACGTAAGTCTTGCTTTAGTAATTCAATTTTTTGAACTTTTTTTGAATTTTTTGTACGTGTAGATGTACAAATTCGCTTCCACTATCAAACAAATTGTTTCGTCGTATTTTCCACAGTTTATTAAATACCCCCAAAAGTGGAAAACTTTAGATTGGAAGCTGAACGTAGTTGCTAGAACTATCCTCGTTAAGCTACCTTTTCTTTTCTTTTTCTTGTTTTTTGGTTTTTCTATCTTTTTTACACTTTACAGTTCGTTCAATTATTCCGTTTTAAGACCCAACACACAAATCCAAGAGATTTGCTCTTCATAAAAGCTGCCCTTGTTTATTCTTCCTTAGGTCCTTGGATTTTGCTTGGTTCCTAGTACATCCTTCTTATCAATTTATAATTTTTAAGCCATCACACTTTGAGTACGAAACAATAGCGGAAAACATAATAACTAGAATGATTCGAAAAAAAAGTGGAAATTGCCGTGGATAATGAAAGCGATAATGAGAGTTCCAGCTCTCACGCTACTGATCAAACAGAAGTAAAAATAACCGCGGATTCTGACTTAGCAAATACCCAAGCGTTACACACGAAATACTTTGATGCACAATCAATACTTCCAACAACTACCTTGACAATAACCTTTACTGATAATACACTCTTCGGTGAACACATGTGAGAACAATTCTCAGCAGCTCTGAAAATCTTCTTTGTTGCTTGATAGGATAAAACAGATGCCGAATCCTCAATGGACGTTCCCAGCAACTTCACCCTTTCAACAAGGTCCTCAAAGACCACAATCATCGGCACTTAGTTCACATCACCAATCCACTCGTAAAGCTCCATTGGATCATAATCCAACACACATTTCGAATGTTGAGAGGTTGAAGGCTATTTATCTGCAGAACCAGCTGATGATTATGGCCCTTAACAAAGTGATATTACTTCTGGAAAGAAATCCTTCTAACTCGAACAAAGTAATACCTAAAGGGAAATACTCATTGGAGAAAGGTGAACATTTTCCTTAGTTCCTACAATGTTTTGAGGAGTATGTATTAATTAGATACCCTAGATCAACTGCAGAAGGTTAGAGAACTTATCTAGGATCATACTTGGAGGGGGATATTAAACAGATATACGATGTTCTGATGCAAAACAACGCAGGTTATACCATCATAAAAGCTCAATTAACTGAGTGGTTTTCTGAATACTTATGAAAAAAGGTCAAAACATATCTATATAACTTCAATGAGGCAAAAATATTACCACTTGAGAAAATTTCATTGTATGTCTTAAGATTCCAAGTTCTGGCAGAAATGGGATTCCCGGGGTCAGATGTAAAGAATATGAAGATCGTGCGGGAGAAATTGATTAGCAGTTTCTCAATCGCTGTACAGGAAACCGTGAATGCCTCCATCGTCGTTTTGTGAAATTTACATTGCTGGAGCTCCACTTAGTTGGGATGGTCTTGTTAACTGATCACTCAACATTATGCAGGATATAAAAATAATAATTAAATGACATCGTTCCCAAAAACACAAGCCCAAAGGACTAATCCCGAAGTTTCTTCACCTGAGGTGATACATATCATTACATTACATCCATCTTCAAAACTGATCCTTCCGATTCTAACCCAGGAGTACTTCAATCGTCAAATATACTCACCTCAGGGGTATCTCACTTATCCCTATTTAGAACAGCCATAACAAATGCCTACTAGAAATACATCATCTTATGTCACGCCTGCTTATCAGTACGTTCCATCTGGTCCTAATGTGAACAACTGTATACCTAAATTATACTCTGTGCCAACGCTTGCGCAGGTTGTGGCTAAATAACCGATCCCTACAACTCCTAATGGTAACATCCATAGACCTAGTATCCCTCCAAGTTCTCTCGAACTTTTTATTCCTCAAGGAGAGGTCCAAAATCGCCTAAGCCAAGACGTCCGTCTCATTCACAGCAAAACTCTCCTTCGGTGGAAGTAATTGTCAAGAAACGATAGTACCTCAACCACAATATCAATCACAACAACCATAATGGTCTGGAACTGCCATCTCTTGCAAATATTGCAAGCAAAAAGATCAGGATATAAGAAATTGTCCATCGCGACCTTATTGCCATTTTTGTGGTAAAAGGGGACATGTCTTCGAAGAGTGCTATCAAGTAAAAATCAATGTATTAGATGCAATGCACACAGACATGTTGTGCAAGACTGAACTCAGAGAAAAGAAAAGCAGCAACGATGTGATTCTACTCCGCGATGTTTCTTTTGTCAGTGGAGTCACTTGGGAGTGAATTATTACCAAAAGACGAAACTACAATCGGAAAGCTAACCCACACTGTGGGAATTGACCCGCCCACAGAGCTGATCCTATAATTGAAAGAGACACCTAAACAACAAAGACAGGAAAAACGTGGGAAGTCAACTGCGGGCCACAGTTGCCACCTGTAACTAATTATACCAAAGACTCGAAAATTATTAGTGTCAAGAATTTTCTAAGTTCAGAAAAGTTAAGTTAAGTTAAGTTATTTAAGAAAAATTCTTTAGTGGCAAGTTTCTTGGCATAATTTCAGAAGCTTGCCACTAAAGATTTTCTTAAAAAAAACTTAAGCTTAACTTAATTTTCTGAAACTTAGAAATTTTTTTTGAAACTTAAGAAAAATTTTTTCAGAAGATATTTAGATCAAATACTATGAACTTTCCCAGTATTACATAATAATATAATAAATAATAATACAATAATAATCAATATATAAATAATAATATAATAATAATAATAATTACATATAATAATAATAATAATAGTAATAATAAATTGGTATTTTTTTTTTTTTTTTTTTGTTTTTTTTTATTTTTTGAGTGGAATGTACAGGAACCTCCACAGCACACAGAAATGCAGCTAGAACCGTGTTTAGCAAACTAAACGACAGGGAAATCACCAACTAAACGAAAGAGGAACACAAGCTGAGCATGGTAGGCAATCTTATACAGAATGTTTCAGTTCCAAGAGGAATGTAAAAATGCGATCACTACGAAAATGAGACGATTGGGATAAGATGTGCTGAAGGCACTGCTGAAGAGGATAGTTAGAAACGTCAGAAAGAGCTTACTTCGAGGATCGAGATGTGGCAACGCAATCCACAAAGAGAAGAACGACAATGAAGGCACTTGGAGGAGCAAAATGGGCGGGTCTGGGGATTAGCTAATGACATAAAGAAAATTCCATGGATATAAGGGAAAGAATGTACCAAGACGCAATCGGGCCAGGACCACCTCCAGGAGGCGACTCTTCCAACAAGATGAAGACCACCGGCCAAGGACGGGCTTGACATTCCGAAGTTTTGCGCCAAACGAGCATCCTCCGCCCAACAAGACTCCAGCCAGAGAGACAGCCAGACTGCAAAGAGATGAGAGACAATATGTAGCAGGAAATGGCCCAGGCGCCACAGCAGGAGGAAGGTAAACGGGCACTCGAGCACCCTGTGTGCAGCGCCCGCTTGGCTTCCCATTCGGCCGTTCATAGACCAGGAACACCCACATGGGACGGGAACCCAACAGAACACAATTTGTTGTGATGCTGGCGCTAGGGTAACAAGCAGAGGTGACTGTTGAATAAACACAGACCAACGGCGTAAGGCTTGACCGAGTTATCAAGCAACGAACTGGGACGCTCCGAGGATCCGAAAAAGATGGTATAATTTACCCCCACGGCGAACGGTACTCGATCCTGTTCACCCGACGATGGCACATTGACTAGTTAGTTCGTAAAACTTGAAAAAAACAGACAAATACGGGTGGAGGGCTATGGCGATACCCGTGTGTCCGCGAAACACAGGCTGAAGCTCCCACCGCCTTCCTCCGTCCATTCGAACCATCCGGTGTAAACCGTATAGCAGTCAGCTATGGAACTGCCGCCAGTGAAGATACAACAGGAACTCCCTCAAACAGGAACGGGATGTGCTCCGACTATTCATTCACAAGTGGCATCCACCTTTGCAGAGAGCCAGGCAGGCGGAGAGACCCACTAGTGAACGGGTTGAGGTTAAAAATCCAAATTGCAAATGCCGCTCGCAGGAAGGTCGAAGAAAAAGCGGAGATGGAAGTAACAACCCCAGCAAATGGCCAATAAAGAAGGGTTTGAGACGGACCGCATCTAATTATAGGTGGTCAAGGCGACGACAGGTAGGGAACCTGACAGACGGAATGAACAGCTGAGCACACTGAGTGCTCCATCCGCAAGAGACAGGGGCATCCACCCGGCCTCCACCTCAAGGCTTCCCTCGGAGGGAACGGAATGCACCCGTAGGCAATTCTCAGTCCTTCAGTGAATGGGGTCAGAGGCGAAAAAGTAAGGACATTGGAAAGCTAACCTGACTCCCATCAAATTGGACAAAACCATAGTCCAGTTTTAGCCCGCACAGCATGATGTAAAGGTCCTGGACGCATGGTTTTCCTGTCCGCACCCCATTTTGGAGGTGAGGAGCCGGTAAGAGATCCAAAGGCAACGGCTGGCAATTAGTTATGAGAGAGGTAATAATGTGAGGAAGGTATGTGAGACGCTCATCAAGCAGCAGACTCAGGAACCCCACCGTCGGATCCACATGGATAGGAGCCATAGAGACGTAATGTAGGAAGCGATTGTATGCGAACCCTACGAGGAGGATTTTTTCGGAAAAGCACGGCTGTAGTTTTCGACGTGGAGAATGTAAAGCCACGCGCAGAGCACCAGGAGGAAACCCTATCGATGGCAACTTGAAGTTGACGTTCCATACAAGGAAGTTTAGCTCCAGAGATGTACACGGCAAGATCGTCAACATAGATGGAAGCAGCGCACTGACGTCGGGATGGAACCGACAACACCATTGAAACAATAGCCGAAAGGCAAACACGCTCAGTCCACTGCCCCTGCGGCACCCGTTCGTCGCAGGACAAAACACGCCTCACCAGCGTGGCACAACAACGACCTGAAACGAACGATCCAGACCATGCAACAACTGAAGGAAAACGGAAGTTTGCCCCCTAAGTACACCAGAGGAAGTGAGGCTCCGCAAAACCCACCTCCACGTGCTATCATTACGCCTTTTCGAGGTTCAAAGAGACGGCCAGGTCATTTGTGGAAATCAAATGGACTCCGAACTGTCCGTGATCAACCGAAGGAGGAGATCCTGGGTCCGACGCGAATGGCGACGAAACCAAATGGTAGTCGGAAATGCCATGGAGTTCGCACTCAACGTCGGGAACAAGACAGGGAAGCCCCATTCTCACATGAGCTGTACATGTATTGCAGGTCAATGAATAGGGCGATGGTTATCGGAAGAAGTCGGATCCTTCCAAGGTTATTGCGAATGGGGACAATATATGCAGTAAGCCCAAACAGGAGGGAAGACCCCTCCACCCATTATTCTATTGTAATAAGCGAGAGGAACGGCAGTGGCCAGATGGGATGAGCATGCCGAAGCCATCTGAAAGGAGATTGCCGTCAAGGGCAGAGCGCAACCATCCCCGCAAGCTTGAGAGCCGTCTACGGACTCGGCCCTGGTTGAATAGCCGGTTGTTCATGGAAGGTCTGTACCAGGCGCGAAACAGAAAACAAATCAGGGTAAACGTCCACCGAAAGCGACTAGAACCGAAAGGAATTCAGAACTAACGAGCGCTCGCGCACGCGCCCGCACGACCCCGCATCCTAACACACCAACTCCGTCGCCCCACACCCCACCGCGCCCCACCCGAGCACCTGACCCCCCTCAGCACAGCCCTGCGCAGCCCGGCCGTCACCAGCGCTACATACCGAGCGCCCGCCACCCACCCCCCCCACCCCCCCCACTCCACCACCGACACATCACGCACGATGATTCTACCCGCTCGACAACCCAACTACATCTCTTAACCCCCCGCACACACATCTAATCTCCTACCCCCCTCCGCCTAGCAAAATCGAAAATACAGCCGCGCCACATCGCACACACGCACCACATACACAACGGCGCCGAAGCCACAGAATAACACATCGTGCAGAACACTACCCTGTCAATTCCCGCCGCTCAGCGCGCATCTATAACACGCCCGAGCCCCCCACCCCCGAGCCGAGAAGCCCCGCGCACCACAGACCACCTTAACACAGAAATAAGAAATTGAAGCCCCTGCCGCGCCACACGCTCCTGCTCGCATGATCACCCGGCCTGCATCCTCACACACCATCCTCCCCCAGCTCTCCCTCAAAGCATCCACCCATCCCAGAAACACAGAAGCCAACAAAACAACCCATCACTGCGCTACCTCCAACACACCGAACCCGGGCCGTCTCGTAATACCGATCCCTCTCCGAGAGTACCACGCCCCCCACCACAACCCCCCCCCCACACCCCCCAACACCCCACCCACCACCCCCCCCCACCCCCACCAACACCCCCCCCCCCCACCACCCCCCACCCCCCCCAGCCCCCCCCACCCCCCCGTATTCATAATAGCTTCCGTTGCCACCCCCTAGAACACGCCAGCCCCCACTACACTCTCTCAGCAACCAAACCCAACGCTCCCACGTCGACCCGCAACTCCCCCGACGGGGGGAAACGTTACGCTTGCAGAAAGAATGGAAAAAGTAAGTGGCCTGCTGGAAGGTAAGACCCAGTTACTGCTTGTCCATAGCGCAGCCAGATAAAGGTGGAGCTGCGGACTGGAGGCCAAGGATGGCTATCACGTAGCGGTAGTGTCCACTTACCAACAAGAGAGGACGCCTCCCAGCCCAACAGATCTAAAAGACGAGATGCGACACACAACGAGACGCAACACAAGGAAGAACGTGCCTGTATCACAAACGTTCAAAGGTGGGAGGGCCCCGTCGTTGAGACATCTCAATGAAAAATCCTGCAACAATACTCACCAAACCCAATCGGCATTGGGATATAAGACAAGAGTCTCCCCACGACAACAAGTATGGCGGAGGTTTAAAGTACCGAAGGCACCAACATCGGCAGGGTGGGAGGACCACGTGAAAAAATCGACGAGGACTTTCTTGGTATATTTACAGCTGGGCGCCAGGTACACCGAGCAAAGCGTAAGCGGCGCGTCAAGATGGATACGAGCGGCACGGCATGCGGGCAAGGTTAGAGAGTGGGAAATGGAGTAAATGGGAAGAAATCGATGAGCAGGTCGCTGGCGCCCACCTCTGTCCTGGTTCCACGATTCAGGAATAAGGGGCTCCCATGTAACCTTGAAGGTTGCAAAAGTCACCCGGTCACCGAAGCTTGGCAACTCACTGTAAACAAACAGCCCAAGGGTTGATTGAGTCGACAAAGTATCTCTTCAACTCATTCGTTATACTTAGGCAAGTATCGCCGGGCGTATCCCATTAGGCATGAAAACGATAAACCCAGGAAATAATCCATGTGTCAGACGGACGATCGTACAATTAATCACGACTGTATTGGATGTGGCAGGTTCCTTCTCAGCAGAGTTAAAAGGCGGAAGTCCGGTGAGCCGTCGGACGATCCCCACCGACAGGAACTACAAACCACCGGATGGGAAGAGGAAGCTCAGCAGCAGGGTATGGGTGGACCCCCCTGTTTACGAGAGGCGTTCATGGGCACATCAGGAGAGGGCTCGACAACAGAGGGCGCGCAAGTATCACACTCCACATTTCGAACATCCCTCCCCCCAGACGCACCCCTGCCAGACCTCTGAGCGAGCCGGGAAGGGGGACGCGTCTTGCCAGGAGGCGCCCTAACAAAGGCCGGGGAAGATGGAAAAGGATGACAAGGAGGAATGGTGTCGGCGGGAAGGACAGATGAGACACATCGGATGACAAGTGTGTGGCGTCAGCAGTTAAAATCTCGGAAGCGGTCCGAGGCCGAAGAGAGCCAGAAGGCTCCGTCGACGGGACCGAAGTCAAAGGGGTTGGAGGGGAAGAGGCAGGAAGGGAGGACTCCTCCATCCTCCTGCTACCACAGCAAGCCAACCCACCCTTCAACACCACATCGAAGGGGCCACGTCTACCCGAAGAATACTGCGAGCGGCGAGGGTCAAATCGTTAACCTCCTCGGACCTCCCCGCCGTTGGACAGGTGCAGCACGGACACCCCCACGGAAGAAGAGAGTCGAAGAAGTCCAGTCGTGCACCGACAGAAGTTTCGAATCGCTGGACATAGTGGCTGAAGCGAACGGGCTTAGGCGGAGTAAAGTAGTAAAATATCAGAACGGGCAGAGGGCGGACCACTGGTCCGAGATCGGCCACGCGGGTTGTCAGCGCGGCGAGCCCGTTTAGGCAGGACAGAGACAGGTTCCCCAGTACAAACGGGATCCTTCTGCTTCAAGAAGTCCGCGGCCCGATAAGCAAGCGAGTACGGATGTCTGTCCCGGGAAGATCCACCCTTGGACGGACTCTCGCAACCGTTAAGAGGGACTCGGTGTTTCCCCGGAGAAACAGAAGCAGGTCGTTTCCGGGAGATGGTACAGGTAGGCCCCGACGAGGCACATGGACGATTGCCATCGACCTCAGAAGCGGAACTTATCGCAAAATCAGACATCCCCTTGGGAGCTGCATGGACCTCTACAAGGAGGAGAGGAGAGGAGAGGGGGTCGTGTGTGTCGGCGAAGAACGACGAGCGGGCCGGCGGACCATTTCGGGAGAGTTGGGAGGACAATTGTCCAGAGCCACATGAAACAGCAAGTCAGGTGATCCGTTAACCGGCACGGAAGGCCGAACGGTCGAACGTGAAAGCGGACCAAGTTCCGGACACAACGCACGGGGGCGATGGGCAACGGTAGAGGCAATCGCAGATGGAGTGGACGTTGCAGCAGCATAAGAAAGAGGAAGATGAGCCAGCTTCTCCTTTGCCCGGCGGGTAGCCTCTCGACGATCATACTTATGAATGGCGCACTGCTCCAGGATTTCCTTCTCCAAGGGAAAGAAGGGGCAGTGGACAGAGGAGGCCGGGTGTGGGCCCTTGCAGTTAGGACAACATGGAGGATTTTTGCCACAGTTCGGATGGAGAGAACTTCCACATGTTGGACATATGGTCTGCGGAGACCGACAATATTTCTGAGGGTGACCAAATTTATATTGGTCACTGAAACATCTTCTCGGAAGGCACATAAGTTCGAACCGTGTTCACGGTAAAACCAAGTCTTACCTTGGGTGGAGGGAAAGGCACAGAGAAGGTAAGTAAAAGACGAGGGTTCGTCGTTGAGGGGTTCTCCTTACGTGGAGGGAACCGATAAACGTCGGTGATAGGCACGTGGTGATTCTGTAAATGAGTAAGGATGTCAATCGAAGCATCGGAACAGAACTCCGGCGCATATATGGTACCCTTCGACGTATACGGACAAACATCAGTTTAGAATGACGGAATCGTCCCCAGATGCGGATAGGAAGCAAGGACGGGGCTTGCTCGGGTCGAGAGCAGCACAACCAAGAGGAACCGTCCTATAGGCGTAGCCTTGGCTCAGTAGTTTGAGACAGCTGTCCAAAGCATCACTAAGGATGAGCTGGCTCACAGAAGTCAGTGGACGAGATGACCGTAGAATGTAAAGTAAAATAAAGCGGGAATCAAGACCCGGGACCCCTGGAGGGGGGGTCGGCGAACGTGATCGCGCGTTGGTGATATACTGGCGTTGTCAGGGATGGACCCCGCTGAGCAGCGGGCTCCTGGAATGGGCAACGTACAAAGAGGAGGACAAGGTATTCTGAGAGCCACAACAAGCCTCACCTGGTTAGACGGTGCAGTTCGCTGAAACGGGACCGGGAATCAGAGTGCGCTAGGGGGGGTGTGGAGTTACCAACCATTTCATTCAACAAAGGCGTCAAGCCCCTTTGCTGGACGCCGGCCTGGGGAACACGGCCAGGAGGGACGGTTGGGGACCCGCGATGGGATTGCCGCCTATTCTGGAAAGACGGTAAACTTTTTAGATTTTCTTCCGCCATGAAAGAATACATCCTGCACACATCGCACGCGCCAATAATAAACACAATTCAATACACAAATGATTTGAATAGAAACATAAAATCCCAGCAGAGCGTAACTGCAGCACCGCGCCGCACCACACTGCACCAAGCCGACCTACCTCCCTCCCTAGAAAACCCACCCCGTAGGGTGGGCCATGCGTGGCCTCGGGAAAGCCCCCGGAACTCCGCGTTCCCAGTCCCAAGAATGGAAATAAAAGCGTGCCACCACAGGATAAGACGACGAAGCCTGAGGATTATGGCGCAAGTGCCAGGACAGCACTCCTCACAGGTATAGGCAAGGTTCGGGACCCCTACAATTAAGCGGCGGCCCGGAGAAAGGCAACAAAAACCGCGTTATTAACCTACCCTCACCCACGTAGAAGGAGGGCAAGAGCCAAGACATACCAGACAACAGCCCGTAGCACCAGAGCAAGGAATGGGAAGACTCTCAGAGAAAGAGATCGGGGAGTACGTAGGAGATACGTACAGAAAACAGAGGGAAGGGACAGAACTGAGGAAGGAAGGATAAGGGGAACCGGAAAAAATAAATAATAATAAGAACATAAAATAATTAAATAATAATAGATAATAATAAAATAATAATAATTAATAATAATCATAATATAATACTAAATAATAATAATAATAAAAAAATAATAAGGAATAAAAAAAAAAAACATAAAAGAAAGGAGGGGAACCACAAAAAGGGGAAAAATTTCAACGAAAAACAAAAACGTACAACACTTCGCAGATACCATTCCGAAAAGGTATTCCCCCCCACCCCACCAAGGTGGGGACGTTAACGGGATAATTATCATAATATTAATAATAATCATACTATAATCATCATCATAATCATCATCATCATCTATAATAATATAATAATAATAATATAATAATAATAATAATAATATAATAAATAATAATAATAATATATATAACGGGCAATAATGCCCAAGCATAGGCAACCATGGATTCTCCAGCAAATAACGCAACAACACACAATCTTGTCACGTTTACAGCTGTTATAAACGGCAACGGAATTGCAACTCACTATATTAGTGACTGATATACGTATCATTGCGATCTTCCAGTACCTTTTTTTACCAAACTCATCCGTTTCATATAATGCTAATGGATAAATTACGCCATCGGTAATATTTGCAACTCATACCTATTAGTGCTTATTACGATATTCCAAAACACAACCTTATTCTTACTTTATCCCAACTTCATAACTAAGTATATCTTCTCCAAATCTTAACTGCCAACCTTACGTGTGATTTTGTGGCGGACATTTTCTTTAAGCTACAGCATTTCGTCTCGTTTTAACTCATTTTTATCAACTGTCTTAAATGCTTTGATCCAGACTATTAAATTAATGTAACTTGCCTATCATTTTTCTCAATTCTCCTCGTCATACTACAAATAATTACAACTTAAACTGTTACGAAATCTTCACTCTTAAAGCTACCCGATTGCACGGACTTCGAATTACAAACTTTGCTAGACGTTTTCGATGTAACATGGCAAGTATTAATTTCGTTGCTTCTCGCAAAAATCACTTTATTTTTAATCGTTGCTTGAATACCCTTTACGGAAAACTCCACATACAAAAAGAACGCGATTCTACTGCCGATTTTCCTCACTTCAAAATATTTACTTGGTTTGAAGATTTCGTAAAGTCACCCTATTATTATATATATATATATATATATATATATATTAATATCTATATATAATATATATATTTTTATAATTATTTTTTATATTTATTATAAATATTTACTTAAAGTTTTTAAAATATATATATATATATATTATATATTAGTGAATGGTACGATTATGAAATTTTTCCGATGACGATGACGAGTGACGATTAGAGCAATTTTGCGATACCGATGACGATGACCATTAATTGAAAAAAAAACTATTTTAAACATTTCTTTCTCTCTCTCTCTCTCATCGATATATTATTATATATATATAGTTATATTATATATTATATATATTATATATTATTATATATATATATATATATATATATATATATATATATATTATATATTATATATATTATATATATATAAAAAATTAATATTATATATATAATATAATATAATAATATATAGTATATTATATATATATATATAAATATATATATAATATATAGATTATATATATATAATATATATATATAGTATAATAATATATATATATATTATATATATAATATATAGTAATATATATATAATATATTATATTTATATATTATATATTTAATATAATGAATTAATATAATAATATATAATATAATAATAATATAGTAATAATAAGAATAATAATAATAAGATATAATAATAATAATAATCTAATAATAATAATACTAATTAATAAAATATAATAATAAAAACTAAAATATATAATATATAATAATAATATAATAATAATAATAAATAATAAATATAATAATAAAAATATAATAATAGTTAATCAATGAAAATGAAAAGTTTATATATTAATGGAAATGAGGAGATATGTTTGTGGTGCCGTCGCGATTCTTAGTCAATGTGTTCTGTTCCTGCATACATGTATTAAAATTTATAAGACAGGGACTTTAAATGTAAGGTTTCCAAGTTTGCAGATGATAGCAAATGGCTACCTCAATAAGAAATATTGATGGGTTTAAGATTTAAAAGATAAGGAGAGCTGTAATCGTCGTTGATGGGATGAGCAAGGTTCATTCTTCTTCAGCTAAATTTTTCTTTCCTCATTCATACCTTCTAAAAACTAAAACTTTCTTTCCTCATAATCCATGGTTCGATCGTGCTGGTCTCTTCTATTCCTCAATAATCCATGGTTCGATATCGTGCTTGTTCGCTGCCATTCAGGCTAGAGACAATGCTTTCGGGTGTGGAAAATTCTCGTTCTCCTTTCACTCTTGCTAATTTTCATTCAGCTAGAATCGTTGCAGGGATACTCTTCGACGAGCAAAGCTGGCTTCATCAAAGGAAAGTGCGCTAACCTTGGGTTCTCCTACTGAAAAATCTTTCATCTCTAGCAACTCTGTAAATCTGAGCCTTTCCTCCTCTTATTCGATCTGATCATTGTGTGTTGCTACTTCTCCAACTGAAAAGGCTAATCTCTTCGGCCACGCTCAACTATATTTTCTCAGCTCAATACTAGCACTGGCCCTCCCTCAGTGTTGGAAAGCTCTCACGATGTCCAATCTATTCCGAAAAAGGAAGCCGCTCTGATCCTTCAAACTAACGCCCTGTAGCCCTCACTTGTATTCTATCTGAAGATTCTTTGAGCCCTTCTCACACTTCTTAATCTCTGAAACCTCACTTCCGATCGGCCAGTTACGGCTCCGCTGCACAAGTCTATGGCGAATACGTTTCCTATCTAACCGATTTATGCTTTTTTTCGCTCTTTAGAACTACGGGGAGACAGTTGGGTGGTGGCGCTTGACATATCAAAGCATTTGACCGGTATGGCACGCGTCATCTCTCCAAGCTCCCTCCTTTGGGTTTCCTCCTTCTCCGTGCTCTACTTATATCTAAGCTTTTTCAAATCGCCCAATAGTCGCTATTGTTGGATGGGGTGACTTCTTCTTTTCTGTCCCAATCAGTGGTGGCTTCTCAGGGTTCTGTCTTATTACCTACTTTATTCCTACTTTTCAGTTATGATCTTCTCACCCTTGCACTCTAACTCTATCACTCGTATTCCGATGACTCGACCCTTCTTTAACTCAAAACAATTCTACTCCCACTTTTACTTTGGAATTGCCCTCTCGTCTTAATCTTGCGATTTTAATTCTCGCTGATGATAGAAATAACTTTGTGAAATTCATTCTTAAAAACCAGGCTTTACCAATCTCTTCTCCAAAATACCCTAGACTTTTCCTGGTTTTTTCGACGTTCTGTCGTCTCTCCTGTGACTATAAAACAGTCTTGCCTAACATGAACAAAAATGGTCTTGAACTCACATCACACGGTTGCTAGGGCGGCAAAGAACTGGAAGTTCCGTTTAGACTGTGAGACTTTCCTTTTCTCAGTTGCTCCGCTATACAAAAGGTCTCATCCGCCCATGTATTGGTACTGCCTGCTCATATCAGGGGGGGCTCTGGTTTCACCCGGCCTTTGAATAGGGTCGAGGCAACGGCAAAAAGGCTTATAAACTGTTCCTGTAAGCTTCCAGTTCGCATTGACCTCTATCTTTAGGCATGTTTTGGTGCTTATCCTGATCCCTATAGTACTGCGCAGCGGGCCAAGTGCTCTGAAGGAACTTATCACTCGCGTACCAACCACCTTTACGACGACTCGAATAGCACAATTAGGTGCTGTATCTGGCGCACGAGCATTGTGTGACACTTGGAATCCAGTTAGTTAGCTGTGGTGCTCCTTCTTTCCCACCTCCGTTTTGTGGAATTCTCTTCCATCTTCTGTATTTCCTATTGAATTTAATCTCCTCACTTTAAGCCTGCCCGTCTGTGCTCATATGCGTATTTTGCGCTAGAGGGTGAACTTTGAGAGTACTACACCCCCTTTTTGAATAGGGCTCTGCCGTGATGGTGGTGACAACTGTAAAAAAAAATTCACTTGAATGCGCAGATATGTGGCAATTGAACTGAATCTCCTATTCCCCCCCATCCAAAACATCATTCGATTATCCCGAAAATCGTACTCTTTTCAACATTTCCCTCAGATGGATCATATGTCGCAACCACACAAAATTTTGACCTTTTCAAACTTAAATTTAACCTTTAGACTTCTAGTACTTACTCACACACACAAAATCTACCATAGCTCTCTACCACAACGCACTCATCAGAATTGCAAATCCTCTATCCCCTCTCATTCCTTTCCCAAGCAACACAAACACAATTTCACCCCACCACCACTCATTTTCACGTTTCCTTTCATCTTCTTGTTTCAGTCACAGCGAGCAAATCAAAATTTGCACTTTCTAAATACATCCATCACCTCTCTTCCCTTCTCCTCAACATTTATATTCCTCTGACATTTCATAAACAGATACGATTCATACATTCGCGAAGGATAGAAGGGCGCTTACTACGATCACGACCTTGTCTCCGAGGCATGCATTAGCCTTCCTGGCAAAAGAAAGTGGAAGTAGGCGGCTCAACCTAACTACCACCGTCCCTTAGTCGCCGTCTACGACACGCAGGACATGATGTGGGCAATTTTTTCTCCCTACACGTATGGGTATAAGGGATAGGGATGTCTGTAAGATGGTGTCTAGAAGAGGGGTTGATATAAGTTATGTCGTATATGAAATGTTGTCTGGAGGATGAGTGGGGATATGAACGCATAACAAGAAGGCGGTAACATTAGGCCACTGGATGCTCATTCAAGTACCATAAGCAAAATGTATATATATATATATATAATATATAATTATATTATATATTTAATATATATATAATACTTATATATGATATATATTATATATATATATTATTATATATAATATTATTATATATATATCTAATATATATATATATTTATATATATATTGATTATATTAAATATAATATATATATATATTATTATATATATATATATATATTATATATATAGTATATATAATATATATAATTATATAATATATTATATATAAGATTATTATTATTATTATTATTTATTATTATTATTATTATTATTATTATTATATATTATTATTATTCATTATTTATTATTATTATTTGAGTTTTAAATATTATTCAAAATTCTTAATTATTTATTCAATTAATCGGCAAAATAATCGGCGAAATTTGCCGATGACGATGACGATGACGATTTAAAAAAAATATGCCGATTTTTGCCGATGACGATGACGATGACGATTAATCGTCCCATCACTAATAATATATATATTATATATATATATATATAATATTTATATATATATATATATATTATATTTATGTTATTTAATATATTATATATATATATATAATATTAATAATATATTATATATTATTATATTATATCTCCCATCACTAATATATATATTATATATATATATATGCCTGTGTTTGTTTTAGAATTATTTGTAATTTTCGTTCTTAATTTTGTAGAAATTAAATGAATCCATACTGAGATTCTGTTTTTTTGCTGTTATTAGGGTAATGTTCGAAATTTTTATATTTATTTGGAATGGTAAAATTTGTTTAATTTTAGGGGAGATATTTTTAGAAGTAATATATTTTTTTTATTTCAGAAGATTTATGTGAAATTATATAAATTTTATTTTATATTATAACTTTCTTTTATATTATAATTTTCTTTATTATTATTTGGACAGATCATCATTGGCGATGCTGGTCAAGTAGAAAAAGTTTCCAACTTGAAAAGGACTTTAAGAAAGAGACCTCAAACATCAGTGACACATGAGGAAAGGATTAACAATAATAATTGTCAAAACTTATGTTGCAAATATTGTAATTTAAATTTAAAAGCAATTGTGAGTTGATCGTCTCTGGTCTGCATAATGGAAAGTTTAAATGTACCCATTGTAATTATGAATGCAAGCATAAATCGAGCTTGAAACGTCATCTGCTAATTCACAGTAATATTAAATTATTTAAATGCTCTTCAGATTCGCCACAAAGAACCAAATCATCCGCATATAATAGGTAGGGCACCCTCCACTCATCTCCATTCTCCATCATTCTAACACCATTCCCCCCACCCTCACCTCTATTTTTTTTATAATTACATATTAAAAAAAAAATATATAGTATATATATATATACTATAATATATAATTATATATATATATATATATATATATATATACTATAATAATATATATATTATATATATATTATAATATATATTATATATTTAAATATATATATATATAATATATATATATATATATATATATATATAGATATATATTATATTATATATATATAATAATTATATATATTAATAGTATTATATTATATATATATATATATATATCTTATCTACTCTTTTTTCCCAAGACTGGGAGTAAGTGCGTTACATGCATCGGAAAGAAAGCAGTAGAAGAACATGACAAAAAGTCGAAAAAAGCCCAGCCTTTACCGCCCCCCTGTGCCATTAATTAGTGAGAACTCGTCGCAACAGAAAATTCCACTCTAGAGCTTCGGGGACCGCGACGGACCTCAGTTATGACTAAAAATCGTCAATGCTAAGGGTTCATCCCTTGGCCCAGGTGGGCCTCAACCATTCCCCCACACAAAACCCTGCCATTCACTCCTTTTAAACACCTTTATACTCGGCCTCTGCCAAACTCACATTTCTCTTCTTCAAACATTGTTTACTGACTCAATCTCCTTTTTCTTCGGTCTCCCAGCCACGGTCGGTTCCCAACAGCACTCAGCCCTATACATGGCTAACCAACCGAGGGACTATCTTCCCAGCCTTTCCACATGACCAAAACCATCTCAATACTTTTCATTTCTTCTCTCATTTACCCCTTTCTTCACACCACACAACTCTCTAATACGTTCATTCCTCATTTTATCAATTCTTCTCACACATTGAACTTTAGATCAATACTTCTCATTCCAGACCATAGTCTCACTACTATCCAATAACACAGGTAACAACACACCCTCATGCAAGACCCCTAGCGCACTCAAGACTTAGTCCCTTTACATTCACCAACGATGTAATTGCACCAGGCACCTTCGTCATTCCAAGCTTTCCTACTACACCCGCAATTCTCATCCGTCCCTTCTCATCCAACATATACTTTAAATATTTAAGCTCAGACATTTGTTCCAGCTGCTCACCATCTAACATAACTTCACACTGAGGACTGTCCTCACTCACAACCATAACCTTACTCTTACCTACGTTTACTTTTCAACCCCTTTCCTTTATACACCACCTTGCCAAACTCTCTCTACCATCCTTCTCAACACTCTTAGATCACCACACAGAACCAAATCATCCGCATATAATAGGTAGGGCACCCTCCACTCAACTCCATTCACTGTGTCGTGAGAGATGCTGGAGCAAATATAAAAAAATTCTGTTTCTTTCTTGTGTGAATAGCACAAACTCCGTCAGTCATCAACATTAGGAATGCTGTGACATTTCAAACAAGAGTCGGCGAAGCTCTTTCAAAATATAGGCAATTCGGCACGCTTTAATAATTCGGACCATTGGCTCAGTAAGAACTAATTAAATACAAGGCATGAATTTAAAGTTCGCAACTTTCAAGTAATACACGACGTTACCTCTGAATTATGTTAAGGTTGCAAGAACTTCAACGAAATCTCTATGCAGTACGGCCGCCCTGATGATAAAATAAGTCTTCCCATTCCATGATAATTCTATTCTAACCAATTGTACTGTAATCATTTAGAGATATCATTATGATAATCAGCAAACACTTGTTTGTCATCCTCTCGTAATAACTTCGAGAGAGTTAATATCCTTCAGACAATGACATCAAGGATAAAAGGATGAGAGAGACGATATTGAGATATTTCTCTCCTCTAAATTTATGGTTCGTTTACATTTGTTATTGTACCATTAAATGATGGGACAATGAAACAGTAAATGGAAACTATTGTTTACCTTCACTCGTCAATTTTTAAACTCGGACAGATCATCAGACGTGCTAAGCGTGTTTGTACTAAACGTAAGTAATCCTACAATCTTAATTTTCCTGTTCCAAAAATACTATTAGTATAAACCTGCTTTCCTACTCTTATTCGCTCTGATGGATCTATAGCCAATACACCTACTGAAATACATTATATATATATTATATATATATAATATTATTATATATATATATTATATATTTATATATATATATCTATATATATATATATATATATATATATATATAATATATAGTACTATATATAATATTATTATATATATATATATATATATATATGCTCTAGGGCCAGCCCGAAAGCATCATGCAGGCAAATAAAAAAACTATAACAACTACAGGAAAATAAATAACATTTTTGATTTCAGCAAGCCATTTCATATGCAACTTAAAGAAATATATATTTTTATTTTAATAATTATTGAATAACACCGATAAATCATTAGATATAATTTAGGATTCTGCAGCGTACGCTCTATCAACATTCCATTTCTGCCGGCATCAGCCAGAGTTCCCAAATATTGTTTTTTTTATTAAGCTCTGGTGAAAATTGTTAATTATTTTTATTTCCTTTTTTGAGGGTGTTCGAGCCGACGGCAGGGACAGAGGGGGCGAGTTCCACCCGTCGTCCCTGTAGGCGAGAAACCCGACTCTGGTCCTCTTTTGTTTACCCAATTAGTTGTTAAAAAAAAATCGAGCATTTGGCAACTTTAAACTTCCCTCGTAGCGATGGAGCTCCTTCGTTTCTCAAAAAAATGAGTCATTATGCATACAGATTTTCCAACATTTTACAATTTAAATTTTTCAAAAGCTTAATTTTTTTTTTTAATTTCATGGTTAAAAATGTCTCATGATTTTTCAAATTTTAATTTATTTTCCTTGTAGCTTTCATAGTTTTTTTGTTATATGCATGTTGCTTTCAAAATAATGATATAATATATATATAGTATAATATATATAATAAATGTATATATATATATATATATATATATATATATATATATATATATATTATATATATTATATATATATATATATATATATATATATATAGGATGATTCAAAATTATGGTAAAAATTTTTGGTGACTGATAAGAAATGACAAATAAAGGTAAAAGTTCCATAAAAAGTATGACGTAATGCTTTGTTTCCGTTCTGGTGTCTGTTTGTGTTTTACTAATTATTTTGTATCTTACGAAGCAAGTAGGTACAGTAACCCTATATTTGGGCAATGAGTACTGTTGTGTGTAGAGCTAATGACGACAAAAAGAAGTATCAAAATTACTGTAAATTTAAAAATGGCGGCCGTTAAAAGTATATGAGGCGACATTCCATGAAAGTGGATGACTTAGGTTAAAAATGTTAAGGACCCAAAAAAAACACCTATTGTTGAACGCAGAATCAAATGGTATAACATTTAATAAATATACCATTGGCCAACGAGAAAAAAATTTTTTTTTGCTGCCAAGGATATTTATCGAATTTTTATAGTATATCGGTGTGCTGATTTCAGAAATGACAAGTTAGTTTTCCAAGATTGGCTCTGGTTCTTGAGATACAGGTGTTCCAGATTTGCTCTTATACAAATATCTTTTTAATGGCATATTTTACAGTTAGAATCGTTTTATTTTCTTTTTTCAAGGGCGTACCTTTATATAAATACTTTTATTTTTTTCTATTGTTTTCAGAACACTACGCAGTACTTCACGAAAGAGCCTGTTTGAATAACCCCAATGTATTCTGCTACATCTGTGGTGAATTTTGCCAGGAGAACCAAAGAGAAATATTACTAACTTTGTAAAGCAAGCATATCTGGCATATCTTTGGAATGAAAACTTCGGAACCAGTAAGTCTAGGGCTCCCATATGGCTGTAAAACGTGTGTAGAAAATCTACGTCAGTGGAAAACATGGACGAAGAAAAGCGTATTAATATTGGTGTGCTATGCATGCGGGAGCCAAAGGAATCACCAGCAGTGACTGTTATTTTTGTTTGGTAATGTGAAAGGTATCAATCTTTACAAGAAACGGTAAATTTTGAGTGGTTCCGGGGGGATTTTGGGGGGGGAAATCAGCAAGGCGGGCCTGTACCACCACTCGGACGATGTCCCCCATCCCAATGTTCACTACACTCCCAGCTAGCGTTGTCTGATGAAGAAGATATCCAGGATTTGGTGTGCACACGTGCAGATAGTGATAGTGAATATGAGAAATACTTCTACACAACAAACAGTTATCTTCCCAGGAAGAGATCTGATTTAGCTACGAGAAGTTAAGTCTCTCCAAGGCAAACTTCTTAAGCTTTTAGCATCTAGACTAAGTGAAAAGAACTGTCTTAAGGCCGAAAGTAAAAAAAGCTTTTTTCGGACAAGAGAGGTAGTACTCTTCCATTTTCATTGAAGAGAAACTAGTTATATAGGAAACCAATCCCGGATCCTACTCCACGGGTTACCTACATTACCGACCAGAAGATTGCGATTGTGTTATGGATAGTTCAACGAGAAGCTTGAAGCGTGTTTTACTTGTACCAAGGGCAAATTATTAGCATCGATTCCAATAGCGTCACTCAACCAAAACTGTAAAGAGGGAATATGAAAATAGAGAGAATGATCTTGCGAGACAGAGTCATTAATGAACACCAGTGGATCTATATGCGGTTGATTGAAAATGTCAACATAATTACTTGGGCAGCAAAGCGGATATACTAAGACCCTTGTTTCATATGCTTGTGGATAGTAGGGCTAAAGAAGACCACTGGGAAAAAGTTGTATGGCCTTGCTAGGGAAAATATGACTGTAGGTGCATCAAGTATCATTACGAACCACTGGTTGACAGGGGAAAAAATATTTTCCCACCACTCCACATCAAGACTAGGACTGATGAAGCAATTTGTGAGGGCCCTAGACAAAGATGGTGAATGTTTCAATATTTGCAGATTTTTTCCAGGCTTGAGTATGGAGAAACTCAAACTGGAATCTTTAGCGGCCCTCCAATTCGCCAAATCATCAAGGATGAAAATTTCTAAATTCCTTGACTGATATTGAAGCATCTGCCTAGAAAAGTTTTGTCTTGGTTGTCCAAGAACTTTTTGGCAACCATAAATCGCCAACTTATGTAGAACTCGTACGAAAATGCTTTCAGACTTCAAAAAATTTGAATGCTAATATGAGCATAAAATTCACTTTCTAAATAGTCACTTAGATCGGTTTTCCGATTAATCTAGGATGTTATAGTTGAGGAACAAGGGAGCGGTTCCATTCAAGATATCAAGGTTGATGGAAGAAAGAACCAAGAAGATAGGGATACACACATGATGGCAAGACTATTGTTGGAGCCTTCAACGTGATGGTCCACATTCTGGACACAGAAGACAATCATATAGAGAGCGATTTGTAATGCATTAATTGTGGATTTCATTGTACTGAATTGAATTTTTGACCTTAATAGCATTTTATGTACTTACTCATTAACAAATTTGATATATATCTTCGTGTTTTTTTTTGTGAATTACGTATACAACCTAAATAATGTTGTTATAATCGTATTTTTTGTGGACCATCGTGATCTCAAAAACTCAGAGCCATCTAGGAAACGAGGTCACTATCTCGGAATCAGGGCAACAATTACCTATAAAGATGAACCTTCAATGTTTTGCCGCTCAAAATCTTTGTTGGCCAGTGTTATGGACTATTATTAAGGGAGAATGTAAAATTTTAGTAATTGAAACGATTCTCATTTAAATAATAACTCTTCCACAAACAGCTACTCTTCCATTAAACATTTCAGCACATCGTTGACCAAAACAACCCAACTACTGTATACAATAATGCACTGTCTGTTTGTGTCTATGCATTACATGTTTAACTCATGACTTGTGTGTTGTGTACTCTTAATGTGTTCTTTTCGTTAGTTGAATATGGATCGTAATGGTGATCACGTGTTAATTCATACTCTGAACTAGCTGACATGCATCTAATGTATGGGATGGCACGCTTCAATAGTTCTGCAGCAAGACGTTTGTACCAAGAGAAATATCCCAAACGAATTTGTCCAAGCGCAAGATTTTTTGCCACTATTCATCAACGTCTGTCTGAAACAGGGTATTTGCAGTCCAAGAGCACACTAATGCAGGCAGACCCCGATCTACTAGGACTGTTGATTTAGAAGAATTATTTCTTAATGAAATTTGTGAGCATCCTGAAAAGAGCACGCGAGAAATTGTCACTATAGTTTAATTCGAACCAGTCTAATATTTGGAGGTTACTACACGAGGCAACAGTTACACCCGTCCACGATCCTCAGGTGCATACTCTATTACCACTGACATGCTCTCGTGTTGTTAATTATGTCAAATGTGTTTTGAACAAATGTATTGTACCCACTTTTTTTTTTCAACGAAATTTTAGTTACCGACGAGGCTCACTTTACAAGAAAAGCTATCGTTAACGTTATAACGAACAAATTGTATACAGACGAGAATCCTCATGTCATTTAAACAGAATATTCGTTCACAACATCGAGTTTCAGTAAACATTTAGGGCAGGAATTTACATGCGTCATGCATTGTGTTCGAGCCTTACGCCAGGCTTAATGGCATAATCTACTTAAAATTTTTGAAACATGAGCTCCGTACCTTTGATGATGTACCTTTCAGTTGCCCAAAACAGGTGGTTTATGCATGATGGGGGTCCTGCACACTTTAGTGCTGCAGTTCGTGAACACCTGAGTATGAGACCCTTTCCCAAATCAATGGATAGTCGACGGTGGCCCAGTTCCGTGGCCAGCTAGGTCACCAGACCTAAATCCTTTGAGATTATTACCTTTGGGGACATTTAAAAGCCTTAGTATACTCTTCTTCAATTGACACCGCTGAAAATATGATTAGGATTATGAAGAATCTAAACGATCAAAACAGACTCCTGGAAATATTGAACGGGTCCGACAATCGATGAGAGGACGCCTGGACGCGTGCATTGGGAACAAAGGAGGTCATTTTCAACATCATCTATAGTCTTTTGATATCATTTGTAGGTGCTTTATAAACAGTATGTTTATGTTGTAAAAATTAAACCTATCATTCAATAATAACACTGGCCAACAAAAAAAATTTTTTTTTTGCTGCCAAGGATATTTTATCGAATTTATAGTATTTCGGGTGTGCTGATTTCAGAAAAGACATTAGTTTTCAAGATTGGCTCTAGTTCTTTAGATACAGGGTGTTCCAGATTTTTCTTATACAAATATCTCTTTTAATGCATATTTTACAGTAATATCGTTTTATTTCTTTTTAAGGGGCTTACCGTTTATATATATACCTTGTATTTTTTCTATTTTCAACACTACGAGTACTTCACGAAGAGCCTGTTTGAATAACCCCAATGTATTCTGCTACATCTGTGGTGAATATTGCCAGGAGAACCAAGAAGAAATATTACTAATTTTGTGAAGCAAGCATATCTGGTGGCATACTTTGGAATGAAAGTCGGAGACCAAGATAAGTCGTTGGGCTCCTCATATGGTCTGTAAAACGTAGTGTGGAAAATCTAACGTCAGTGAAAAATGACGAGAAAAAGGTTTAAATTGGTGTGGCCTATGGTATGGCGGGAGCCAAAGAATCACCACAGTGACTGCTATTTTGTTTGGTTAATGTGAAAGGTATCGATCGTTACAAGAAACGAAAATTTGAGTATCCGGATTTGGAATCAGCAAGGCGACTGTACCACGACTCCGACGATGTCCCCATCCAGTGTTCACTTACACTCCCAGACCTTAGCATTGTCTGATGAAGGAAGATACTCCAAGGATTTGGTGTGCGCACACGTGCAGCTGTGGTAGTGAAATGAAGAAAGTACTTCTACACAGCAACAGATCTCCCAGGAAAAGAGATCAATGATTTAGTACGAGATTTAAGTCTCTCTAAGCAAGATTCTGAGCTTTTAGCATCTAGACTAAGTGAAAAGAACTGTCTCAGGCCGAATGTAAAATAACTTTTTTCGGACAAGAGAGGTAGTTACTTCTTCCATATTTCATTGAAGAAGAAGACCTAGTACACTGTAGGAACATCCCTGGTCTCCTACTCCAAATGGGTTACCTAATACCGACCAGAAGGATTGGCGATTGTTTATGGATAGTTCAACGAGAAGCTTGAAGTGGGTTTTATGTACAATGGCAATAGATATGCATCGATTCCAAATAGGTCACTCAACAAACTGAAGAGGAATATGAAAATATAAGATGATCTTGCAGAAGCTTAGATATAATGAACACCAGTCTATATGCGTTGCATTTGAAGAATGTCAACATTCTTTACTTGGGCAGCAAGCGGATATATTAAGTACCCTTGTTTCATATGTGTGGGATAGTATGGCTAAAGAAGACCACTGGGAAAAAGGTTGTATGGCCTGTAGGGAAAATATGATGTAGGTGCATCAATTCATTAACGACACCACTGGTTGAATAGGAGAAATGTATTTCACCAACTCCAATCAAACTAGGACATGATGAAGCAATTTGTTAGGGCACTTCGACAAAGATGGTGAATGTTTCAACATATATTTGCAGATTTTTTCCAGGTGGTATGGAGAAACTCAAAGCTGAAATCTTTAGCGGCCCTCAATTCGCCAAATCATCAAGGGATGACAATTTCATAATTCCATGACTGATATTGAAGCATCTGCCTGGAAAAAGTTTTGTCTTGGTTGTTCAGAACTTTTTGGGCACCATAAATCTGCCATGTAGGACTCGTACAGAAAATGCTTTCAGACTTCAAAATTTGATCCTAATATGAGCATAAAAGTTCACTTTCTACATAGTTCACTTAGATCGGTTTCCGGATAATCGTAGATGTATAGTGAGAACAAAGGGAGGGGTTCCATAAGATATCAATGTCGATGAAAAGAAACGTACCAAGGAAGATGGAGATTACACACAGGATGCGACTAATTCGTTGGAGCTTCAAGCGTGATTGTCCACATCATGCACACAGGGACAGAATCATATAGAGAGCCGATTTGTCAATGCATTAATGTGATTTCCTTGTCCTGAATTGTAATGTTTTCGACCATTAGCATTTATGTACTACTGCATTACAATTTGTATATATTTTTCTTGTTTTTTTTTGTGAATACGTTACAACCTAACA
>JABUQX010075203.1:20000-24760 GCA_015478945.1 Trachelipus rathkii | reverse complement strand
TTCCATCGACATACTATATGTTCAAATCACTAGCTTCCGGAGTTAAGTTGGAATTTACTAAGGTCCTCGACTTAGCTGATTCTTTTAAACAGCTCCCTACTCCGGTTGTAATACTAGAATTCAACCTCCGCCACCCCTTATGGGGTTGACTCTGTCACTTTCATCAAAGCAAGATCTATTAATAGATTCTGCCTAACCCCCCCTTGTTCCCGGGTGCCTGGGATAACACAGAACTTCCCAAACCTATGAACTTAGTACACCACACTTAGTTCTTGTTTGATATTTCCATTTGCTCCCATTCCCTTATGGATCGTTTTACGCTGTCCCGGCTTGATTTATTATTCGGGCGCAGCATCGATTACCCACCTAATTTAGCATTAAATGGAGCTTGTTCCAACAAGCCCAATGCAAAAAAACCCAACCCTCCAGCTGGCGTTTTTATGATCGAGCGGGACGTGGAGTGATCCTTTTTATCAGGGCCACAATATCCCTCTTTGCCTTTCCAATAACACGATTCCGACTCGTTGATGATGGCCTTTTGCTTCTTCCATGGAGAGAAAGTTTGTCATCTCGGCAGCGGAAGCTTACATTCCGCAGTCTTCCTCCAGGCAGGCGGTCGGCAACCCTTGGTGGTTCCCAGAGTGCGCACAAGCCAACCCGAGAGGAAGAAAGAAACTCTACAGGCAATGCAAAAAGACCCGTACCACCCCAAACATGATTATTTAAAGCAGCCGCAACAGCGAGGGTCTCGGCGAATTAACCGTCAAACGCGTAAACAATATTTTCGAACTTACATTTTGACTGTTAACTCCACAACTCCCTTCCTTTAGTGTGTGGAAAGTTATACAGAAAATATCTCCCACGTCGCTCCAAAACTCCTACCCACAGTCCTCCGTTTAAATGGCCTGATATTAACTGATACGATTTCCGCTCCTGCACGGTGGTGGTAGCGGGATGCGTTGTATAGCTTTCTAGCCATTCGAGTTCATTCCGCTACACTGGAGCCTTTCAAAAACTGAGAACTGACACAGCACTACCAGACTTTTTAACAGCGAAAGGGGGGAAGATCAAACCTACAACCGTCTTTTTACACTCAGAGTATCAAAACTGCATTGGCAAATAGGCAAAGACGGTGCCTTGGTCCCCAGACATGATGTACATCATGCTCCTCATATCCATCCTTCGGCCGTCAGCATTTTTGCTGATTTAATAAACAGGAATCTGGAATCGAAATCTTCTTTTCCCATCTATTTGGACTACAGCTTTTGTAATTCCTATTCACAAACCTGGAAAAGATCGAAGTTGGCAAAACCCAAAAGACCAATTTCGCTGACCTGTCACTCCTGTAAATTAAATGGGAGAAAATGTTTCTTGGCCACTTACTCTGTTCTGGAAGAGCCGGTCTCAAGCTTTTCTCAAACTTTCCATTGGTCCGCAAAAAAACGCTGACTTGCGAGTGCGAACCCCTTGGTAAACTAGGGGACCAATTGACATTCCGGGGAAGCCTTCTCAACTGGTGGGATGGTTCTTGTGGTGTCTTTTTTTGACCTTGAAAAAAGCTTACGACACAACGTGGGGAGAGAACTGGGATTCTACTTAAACTCCATTCGCTTGGTTTCCGGGGACAACTCCCTCTTTTCATCAAATTGCCTTTTGTCAACCACAGATCTATCTAGGTTTGGTGCTCTTCTATTCTGTTACGCCACTTTACTCTGGATGAAAGCGTTCCACCAGCGGTAGTGTTTTAGTAGTGTTACTACTATTTGCTCTCGGTTTCAATGATATTGTTACCTCTATTCCCAGCGACTTTCAATTTTTCTCTCTAGTCGATGACCTAGCATTATACATAGCCCCGTGCCAGGGCTTGTCCTTTCTCGCAACGGCAACTTCAAATAAGCTATTGGAAAATAATTTTCCACAATTGGGCTAGCTCCCATGGCTTCCATTTTTTTCCCACCAAAACCTCAGCAGTGCTTTTTAAGAAAAAAGGGATTCGAAGAACTTGCCACACCTTCCTCCCCCGAACCTAACCTTATATGGTTCGCATATTCTTGTTACTTTTCACAGGTCAAATTTTAGGACTCATTTCTAGATGACCACTTAACATATGCCCCACATATTAAGTTCCTCTCTTACTGATTTAGGTGGGGAGAGGCCGAATCATCTCAGCATTTCTATAAACGATCTGGAGCAACTAATCAAAAGACCTACACACATTCCGGATCGTCCCAACCAATTCTTGAACACACTGACCTATGTTTCCCCACTAGTCCTTCTCTCTATAAATTATAAATACACCAATTGGAATCTTGACCCACCAACCTTATATCTCTTAACTTTAATTTACTTTTCTCTTCCTCCAAACAGCCCATCCTGCCCTTAGCGTTTTTCTGGGCACTTTGAATCGGGGTGATTGGGGGGGCCTATGCGTTCGCTTGACGGCGCTAACTTATAAATTGGAAGACTGCTTGGACTTCTTGATGCGCTTCGGCTTCTGCCACTAAGGTGGAAGCTGTAATCGTTGGGGATGAGCAGGTTTCATTCCTTCTTCGACATAAATCTTTTCTCTCCTCATAATCCATGGTTCGATCGTCGCCTGTTTCTCTGGCCATTCAAGGCTTAGAGGACAGCGCTTATTCGGGGGTGGAAAAAAAATTCTCGATTCCCTATCACTCATCGCATAATAAAACTCTCTCTCATAATCAGCTAGAGAGAGTGCTGTACAACCTTTAGAGGGATACTCTTCGTACGAGCAAAGGGTCGGAAGCCTTCATTAATATAAAGAAGGTGCGCCTAAACTCCCGTCCTGGTTCTGCCTACTGATATCTCTCTTCCGCTCCCTCCAAAAACATCTCTAACCACTTCTGTAAATCTGCCTTTCCTTTCCTCTTATTCGATCTGAGGTTCTGTTGCTAACTCTTCCAACTGAAAAGGCCAATCTCTTCGGCCTCTATTTCCTCTAACTCAACCCTGGGCGATTCTGGCATTCCTCCTCCTCCTCCTTCTCCTCTCAGGTGTCCTATGTCTTTGCCTGTGATTAAATTTGATCGGGCTGCATGGGCTCCTGAGATCTATGAACGTTAGGAAGGCGGTGTCCGGATTGGCATTCCTCCCCGAGTTTTGAGGGAGGGCTTCCGAGCTGGCCCCTTCCCTCGTTCTCAACTATATCTCTATTTCTTTAATACTAACACCTTTCCCTTCCAGGTTGGAAAGCACGCACATGGTCCAACCTATTTCTCCGAAAAAAAAGGAATCCGCTCTGATCGTTCTAACTATCGCCCTACTAGCTCTCACCTTATTATTCTATTTAAGATCTTTTGAAACCCTTCTTAACTCTCACTTCTTATACCATCTGGAATCTCATTCTCTTCTTTCCGATCGCCAGTACGGCTTTCGGCGTTCGAGGTCTACTGGTGATATACTTTCCTATTAACCGATTTATGGTTTTCCGCCCTTAGGAACTACGGGGAGACTTGCGTGGTGGCGCTTGACATAATCCAAAGCATTTGACCGGGTATTTGCACGCGTCACTGCTCTCCAAGCTCCCCTCCTTTGGGTGTTCCTCCTCTCTTTGCTTACTTATGTCTAGTTTTTCTTTCAAATCGCTCAATATCGGCTGTTGTTGATGGGGCGACTTCTTCTTCCTTTTCTGTCAATAGTGGTGTTCCTCAGGGTTCTGTCTTATCTCCTACTTTATTTCCTACTTTTCATTCAATTGTCTTTCTCCACCTGCACTTCTACTCTATTCACTCATATAGCCATGACTCGACCCTTCATTCTTCAACTCCATTTCAATTCTGCTCCCTCTTTTACTTCTAGAATTGCCTTCTCGTCTTAATCTTTCCGATTCTATTCTCGCTGATCTGGATAGGAATTTTTCGGGGTGGGGTCGTCTGAACCTTGTGAAATCAATTCTTTAAACAACTCAACTTCTTCAAATCTCCCTCTCTAAAAAACACCTTCTAACTTTCTATCTTCATTCGACGGTTCTTTCTCGTCTCTTCCTGTTGACAAATAAAATCCTTGGCCTTAACATAAACAAAAAAATGTCTTTGGAAACCTCACATCACAACGGTTGCTAAGGCGGCCTCAAATAAAACTGGGAGTTCTGTAGACTGGAGACTTTTTCCTCTTTCACAGTTCTCCAGTATACAAGGGGCCTCATCCGCCCTTGTATGGAGTACTTTTTGCTCTCATATTTGGGGGGGCTCAGGTTTCACCCGGCTTTTGGATAGGTCGGAGCAAGCAAAAAGACTTATTAAACTGTCCGCTTCTTCTAGTTCACTTCGACCCTCTATCTTTGCGGCGCGATGTTGGTGCTTTATCTCTTTTCTATAGGTACCCCAGTGGCAAGTGCTAGGGAGCTTTCCACTCGCGTGCCACCTTCTTTAAGACGCCCTTGTAGCACAGGTTGTTGTGTCGGCACAATGAAGGTTTGTGTTGATTATTAAGCAACTCCAGACTAGTCGCTGCGGTGCCTCCTTCTTTCCTTCCACCTCTGTTCTGAGGAATTCTGTGGAATTCTCTTCCATCTACTGTGTTTCCTACTCAATTAAAATCTCCCCTCACTTTTAAAGCCCGTCTGTGCTCATCTGCGGTTAATTTGCGTATAGTTTGAGGTTTTGTTGATTTTAACGCCCCCTCCTTGAATAGGGCTTTGCCGTGAGCGGTGGTAAAACTTGTAAAAAAAAAAAAAAAAAAAAAAAAAAAAAAAAAAAAATAACATAACCACCTGAAAACAACTTGTTCATCGCGCGCTG
>JABUQX010075203.1:0-5000 GCA_015478945.1 Trachelipus rathkii | reverse complement strand
GTTGTGGGCTTGGGTCCAAACGGTATGAACTTTAACTTGATGAGATACATTCAGTGGTTGACTGTCACGGTGTTGTGAAGCTTCTACTTAGCTATTCAGTTTCCTGTGAATGGTGAGCACCCCACCCTAATATTATATATATAATATAAATATATATATATATATATATATATATAATATAATATATATATATATATATATATATATATAGAAATATATATATAATACTATATATATATATATATTATATATATTATTTTATTTAATTATATTATATTTTAATAATAATACATAAAAATAAATTTTAATATCTTTTATATATATATATTAATATATATATATATATATATATATATATATAGATATTATTATTATATAATATATATATAGATAATAATATATATATGATATATGTATTATAGATATATATATTATATATATATATATATATATATATATATATATATATATATATATATAATATATATATATATATATATATATATATAATATTTATATATACTATATAATATATAATATATATTATATATATGAGGATTTGTTTTATTTTTATTTTACATTTTTACAAAATCGTTAAGTAAAATGTCGTAAATGAAAGCGTGGCATACGGGAATTTGTCTTCCCGACCAATGGTGCTTGAAAGAATAAAATATTGTTTTAACATCACAAACCAGGGTTATTAAGAGCTGGTATTATGTGGTTCAAGCATAATATAGTGTATAGCATAAATAATAATAATAATAATAATAATAATAATAATAATAATAATAATAATAATAAAATAATAATAATAATAATAATTGTAATAATAATAATAATAATAATTTGATAATATTAGTAATAATAACTTAATGATATAATAATAATATTAATAATAATAATAATAATATAATAATAGTAAATAATAATATAATAATAATAAACTAATAATAATAATTATAATAATAATATTAATAATAATATTAATATAAAAAAAATAGTAATAAATAATGAAGGCGAGATTGTTAATGACTGGATATGCAAGTTGGTTAACAAAGCGTTTGTAGATGGTATAATTCCGAAGAATGGGATTAAAACAGTAATAGTACCCTTATATAAGGGTAAGGGAGATAAGAGGAACTTTCTTACTGTCCTCCCCCAGGAAGGTCCTGGTCTTGTAGAAAACCACGACCTATCAGTGGACTCGGCATGCGTCTCCACTCGGCTCTGTCTTCCCACAGATCTCTCTCTTGTATTCCTCCAAAATTCCCCCGCAGGCAGCCACATCTCATAAACGAAATCTCGCACCGACTCCCTACCTTCTCTTCCTGGTGTTCTCTGAGTCTTCTTCCCATCCGCGCCCACTCCCATCGTTTCTTCGCCAGCCTGTCTCCTGCCATCCTTTCAAGGTCCCGCCCCATCTGATTCTTGCCAACTCTATCCTCCTCCACCAGAAGTGTCACTCAGACGTCCCTTCTGACTCTTTCATCCCTATATTCTATCTTCTAGTCTTGCCAGTCATTGCTCTCAGATCTTTCAGTCTTTGTTGCCCTGTATCCTACTTCATTCTTTTGTAGTACACCATCGTTCTCTGCCACCGATAGCAAATAGGTGCTAAACACCCTTCTTAAACTTCTTTTACTCTACACCCATAGATTGGTCCTTCATCAAAGAATACACAGCCCTTGCTGCTCTTCCTAACTTCGTTATCCTATCCGTTATCTCTGCATCACACCCTCCGTCCTCTGTATATATTCCACCTAGATATTTAAATTCTTTAACTTTCTTCAAGCTCTCTCCATTTACCATGATCTCCCAACACTCCTCCCCCTCTCTGCTCACCATCATCACTTCACATCTTCTCAATGTTCACTTGTAGCCCTTTGCTCCAAGTTTTTCTGTGAAACATCGTCGTATTTCTTCCATTCCTCTCTACTTTCACTCTACATCGCCATCTCCGTATTTGACCATGATATCTCCATCCATTTCCCCCACCTCCTCTTTAACCTCCTCAGTGAGTTTATCGTATAAGCTATGAAACAATAGGGTGATTATACGCTTACCTGTTTTACCCCTTCGCCACCTCAAACCATTTTTCATTTTTATACCCTGTTCTCACATTGCACTTTGCCCCTTTGTACATACTCTTCAGTGCGTCACACAATCCTCTCCCCACTCCATAATTCTCTTCTAACGCCCTCCATAATACATTCCTAGGTACCGTGTCAAAAGCTTTCCTTAAAACATAACACTAAGGTAATCCTGCCTGTTATACTCGTAAATTTCTCCCAACGGTCTCATGGTGACTAAGTCCCATGTTACTCCTACCCTCCTTATATATGTTGTTCATCTCCTAGTGTGGTTCTGTTATCTCTCTCAATCTTCTCTCCAACACTCTTTCATATATTTTTGCCATATGATCTATCAAAGAGATCCCCCTGTAATTTTTGCACTCTCCAGAGTCTCCTTTCTGTTTATACATTGGAATAATAATCTTTTTCCCCAGCTCTCTGGGACCTCTTTCCTTCTCCAACACTCATTTAGAAGCTCCAAAACCTTCTCTCTCAACACCTCTCCGCCCTCCTTAATCAACTCAACTGCCATTCCATCTTCTCCGGGAGCTTTATCATTTTTCATTTTCTTTATGGCTTCTTCTAGTTCTTCTCTGGTAATTTCATCCTCCACATCCTCTTCCTCATCTCTCTCCAACACTCCTACCCCTCCAATCTCCTCTTCCTCCTCCTCTCCTTCTTTTAGCAGCTCATCAAAATATTCCGTCCATCTATTATTTATTTCCTCTGCTTCCACCAGGGTTTCTCCTTCTTTATTCTTAATATTACTTTGTCTTTTCTTCTGTGTTCAATATGTTCTTGCCATCTTAAATATCTTCTTCTTATTACCTGCTGCATCTTCTGCTAGCTCCTCTGCCATCTTCCTGGCTGCTTTTTCTTTGCATTTCTTTTCACTATTTCTGCTCTATTTCTGGCCTCTACATATTCTTGCCTTGATTGAACCGTTCTCCTTTTTAACCATCTTCTCATTTTTGTGGTTTTTATCTTCACCGCCTCCTCCACCACCTCGTTCCACCATCTCGTGTGTCTCTTCTTTGTACCTCCCACATATCTGTATCCCAACTCCTCCCCCGCTGCCTCCATTATCTTCTCTTGTAGTTCTGTAAAAATCTCTTCTCTATCTAGCTGGCCTATTTTCTCTTCTACCCTATTTTCTATATTCATCTTTTTTACTCTGTTCTTTCAAGGACTCCACCGTTTACATCTGTCTTTGTCTAAAAGTATTATCCTTTTCTCCTCTAATTTAAAGTCAGTCACAACAGTCGTGTGGTCTTTGATCCATTGTTTCACCCCGGCATGGCCTTAACATTCAATATCATTTTCCTATCTGAACCTATTACATAATCTATTAAACTCTCCCTGTTGCTGTTCCATTTGTACCTGGCTGTATCTATTGTGATGCTCTAGTGGTGCAAAGGTATGTATTTTATGATTTTAAAACACCTACTTCACACAAACTAAAATATGCTCTTATCCCCAAACTTTTTTTTTCCTCTCTCCAAAACATCCCTATCCCTCTTTCCATTTCGCTCCTTCTCTCCCCACCTTGCATTAAAATCTCCAATAAGGACACATATGCTATTTCCTTCACTTCTCATACCTACCTGTCTCTCCATCAGCTCCATAAACATTTCCTTCTCCTCATTTGAAATGTCCCTGTTGGGAGTGCATATACTTGGAACACATGGTACTTCCTTCTCATGATTTTGAAACTGCACACCATAAGTCTTTCATTTATTCCTTCCGCTTTCAGTATATATGGGCTCATCCTAGGTCCCACTACGAATCCCACTCCATGCTTCCTCCAACCTTCCTCTACTCCACTGTATATCAGGACAAATCCTCCTCCCGAATTTCTACCCTCCTCCGCTCCTCTCACTCTCATATCCGCCATGCCCAGCAGGTAAATCCTCCTCCTCCTTGCCACTAAATGTTGCAACGTTCAACGCTGCACATCTAAATTTTTGGTGTGTATCCGAATTCATAGTCCGTTTTCGTCGCCTAGTTCGTGATCCGAAAAATCTGTTCTGTTCCGAGGCTGAGTCTTGGGTATTGCAAGCAGGTCATATCGGGCAGCGGCTTGCTGGGCCTGTGATGCTCCAACCAGAGCTTCTTTGGGCGAAAGAGGGAAAAGAAAAATCGCTCCTCTTCCACTATTAGGGCACACGACGTGGAAGCGGAGTTAGATTTTGTGCCCCTAAAGTTATTTTTTTATTTTTTTTTACAGTTGTCACCACCACTCACGGGCAGAGCCCTATTCAGGAAGTGAGTGTTGCACGCCAAAATTTCATCCGCTAGCGCAAATTACGCAAATGAGCACAGACGCAGGCTTTAAAGTGAGGGAGATTAAATTCAGCAAGAATCACAGAAGATGGAAGAGAATTCCACAAGGAACAGAGGTGGCAGGAAAGAAGGAAGCACCACAGCGAACTAGCCTGGAGTTACCAATATCTACACAAAAGTCGTGCGCAGACACAGCACTCCTTGTGCTACGAGGGCGTCGTAAAGGTGGTGGTACGCGAGTGGTAAGTTCCCTCGAACACCTGCCGCTGCACCAACATCCCAAAATCGTACCAACATCGCGCCGAAAAGATAGAGAGTCAAGTGAACTGGAAAGTACAGAACAGTTTATAAGCCTTTTGGCTTTTGATTCGACCCTGTCCAAAAGCGAGTTGAAACCATAGCCCCCCCCCAGATTGGGAGAACCAGTTGACTCCATACAAGGGCGGATGAGATCCTTGTATGGCTGGAGTAACTGAGAAGAGGAAAAATAGTCTCATCAGTTCTAAACAGAAACTCCCATTTCTTTTGAGGCCGCCTACAACCGTTGTATGTGTGGTTTCCAAGACATTTTTTGTTAATGTTAAGGCCAAGATGTTTATATTGTCAACAGAAGAGCACGAGAGAACCGTCGAAAGATATGGGAAA